>JAPYYS010001375.1:0-43884 GCA_030522525.1 Campopleginae sp. 14b
CGTTAATTATTCCGATAAATTTGTCAAAAAATTACGAAAAGTTTAGCAAATGTTTCTTAATTAATTTTTTAATCTCAGATTTTCATAGCCTCGTTAATTTTTTCTCTGATTCAGTCAAAAAAAATGCAAAAAGTGTTATAATTTTTGCCTAATTAATTTCTCAATCTCTCATTTTTATGGCGTCATTAATTATTCCGGTGAATATTCATCAAAAAATGTGAAATATATTGTACATTTTGCTTAATTAATTTTTCAATCTCACATTTTAATAGCCTCGTTAATTATTCCCAGGAATTTGGCAAAAAAAAAATTTTAAATGTACATTTCATTTTTAATTAATAGTTCACTTTAATAGCCTCATTAATTATTCGCATGGATGTCCAAAAATGTCGGAATGTAAATTAATGAATCGAGGGATCGAGTAATTTGTCCCAGCAGGCTCGATTTTTCGTCCAAATAAAAATGAACTTGCTGGTAAGTTGAGCGAGGCAATTTGATTCAGTAAATTTCACTCAGCCTCGTGGATGCTGCGTGCAAGCTTTGGAGGGAAATCCCAGAACGCGAAATTTTTTTCGTCGAGACAAGGAGAGAAAAATCAAGAGATAAGAATCACGTGCTTATTTTTGTTTCATTTATTCCAGAGGAGGTTTTGAGCTCGAACAAGGCGATGTGGTTTTCCCCAAATGGCAAGAAATTGGCATTCGCATATTTCGACGATTCGAGCACGCCCATAATGAATATCCCGTTTTATGGTTACCCTGGGAGTTTGTCTTTCCAATATACATCGGCGATACCGATTCATTATCCAAAGGTAACGATCGCATTGTTGTTTGTCCATGAGGCAAAAGAATTGGCATGTGACAATTATTTATCACGTTATTTTCTTGGTTTTCTCGTGGTCCTTAGCCAGGCACAGTGAACCCGAATGTGAAGCTTTACTACGTCGATCTCGAAGCAGCTGCGAGGGACAACGTGACGCTCCACGAGATCGAACACCCACCGGAGCTTACTTATTCAGAGAGAATTTTGGCCTCTGTTGCATTTCCAACTGACAATCTCATAGCCTCGACGTGGATGAACCGAGTACAAAGTAAAGCTTACTTCACTTTCTACAACCTTCAAGCCTGGAGCTCCAAAACGGTATGAAAATTTACCTTGCCAACGTCTTTCTCAGCCTTCAACTTGCCAAATTTTACTCTTTGATGATGCTTTCCACTTAAGTTAATAACTTCACCACTGTCCTGTCCAAAAGTTAACTCATCAAAGCCCAACTTCTCCGAGTTTTCGAGACTTGCACCCAAAATTGTCCGCTTTGTTGCTTAGACAAATTTTTAAATCGAGTAAAATCAAGGCAAAACGTTTTATCAAAAAAAACTTCATCGTATTTCGCTTTGTGTTCGATAAAAAAGTAAAAAATACAAAAAGTTAGAAAAATATACAAAAAGAAAAGAAAAGCGAAAACAAAAATCTGCTGGCTCGTCTCAATTACTGGAGGAATTAAAAAATAACTAATTAATTGAGTAATTCATGATTCAATTGACTAATTAATCAATAAATTAGTTAGATAATTAATAAATTTCATAGGTAATTAATAAATTAACTAATTAATGAATAACTTGAGTATTTAATCGATAAATTAATTAAATAATCGATAAATTCCATAATTAATTAATAAATTCACTAATTCATGAATAAATTGAGTAATTAATCAATAAATTAATTGAATAATGGATAAATTTCATAGTTAATTAATAAATTAACTGATTAATGAATAACTTGAGTAATTAATGTATAAATCGATTAATTTGTCAATACATTAATTAAGTAATGGATGAATTTCATAGTTGATTAACAAATTAACTAATTAATGAATAAATTGAATGATTGATCAATAAATTTAGTAATTACCGATTAAATTAAGTAATTAATCATTCGATTATGTAATTAATCGCCGGATTCACTACATCAAGTAAATAATTAATAAATTAAAGCATTAATCAATGAATTGAGTAATTAATCGATAGATTTGGTAATTACCGAATAATAAAAGAACAAATGAAGTAATTGATGTGTTTTTTCGATTACCAGGCTTTAGCGTACGAAGAATCAAATGGTTGGGTGGAGCAATTCGCATCGCCTCACTTCAGCGTGGATGGACAATCATTTCTGTTGATCCTGCCTCAAGAGCAATCCGACAAAGCGGATTGGAGGCATTTAGTGATAGTGAGTAATACGACGAGCGAAGAGCCAACAATCACAGCGTTAACGAGTGGCAAGTTCGTCGTGACGGAAATAGTTTCGTGGGACCAAAAAAATTCTCTCATGTAAGTGAAAAAAAAAAAAAAAATGAATCGACTGGATATAAAAAATGAAATTTATTTCTTATTCGATTCGCCGTTGTATAGAATTTCCAATTCGATCAGATTTCATCTCGATTTCTCGACTCGTTTCATTGATTTATTCCCATACAGATATTATCTCGCGACCACCGAATACGACTCGGCCCTACAACATTTGTATCGCTTGTCCACGCTCGACAAAAAGTCCGAATGTTTGAGTTGCAACGTTAAACGCGAAGATAACAGTACCAATTGTTTGTACAACACCGCGACCTTTTCTACGGACAATGCTCACTACGTTTTGACGTGCGCTGGACCAGGAGTCCCCGCTAACTATATATTCGAGAGCAAGGTGAGCAAGCTCCAATTTTTCTCTGAGCGACGATAAAAAAAATCATTTGAATATCCACAAACGCAGTGAAAGCCGAGAGGTATTTGTTTAAAGCACATTTACCTCTTGAATTCTCGAGCAAAAAAAATCACTTTTCTTTTTACCAAATTTACATTTTCTCATAGAGCTTCATAATTTTCTGCTTTACTGCTCCGGGTGCAATGCTCCGGATAATAAAATAAAAACTATGTAGTAATAAGAGTTCTGCCCCGAGGAATACTCGCCATGAGGAAAAAAAACGCTATTTCACGACCCGATTTACGAGCACAGAAAACCCACCGTTTTCTTTACGAGAGGAAAAAATCACTCCTAGTCATTCCACGTGAATCTCATTCTTCTCTCCTTCCCATCTCTCTCTCTCTCTCCCTCTCTCTCTCTCTCTCTCTCTCTCTCTCTCCTTTTATCTTTTTAACTATTCAACCAAATTACACAGTGCGGTTCCCCATGCACCTTCCCATAATCAATTACGCTTTTTCAACCCTTTGCCCTCCAACAGATCCCTATGAACATTTACACCTGGGAAGACAATAAGGCAGTCCTCGATCTTATGGCCACTAAAGCCAAACCGATGGTCAAGAGGACGACGGTACCACTACCTGGAGGCTTCGAGGCCCAGACGAGAATGATCATTCCGCCTGATGCTGACTTGACGGGCCTACGCAAATATCCGATGCTGGTCTACGTGTGAGTTTGCTCGAAGAAATTCATTGCGAATCTGGTCTGGGTCTGTGAGACCCGTGAAAAAAAAAAATCGGATCTCACAGACCCAGAGTGGATACGAAAGCAGCAAAAAATCGAGAACCCTGGGTCTGTGAGACCCGGAAGTAAAATTCTGGGTCTCACAGACCCAGAGTGGATACGAAAGCAGCAAAAAATCGAGAACCCTGGGTCTGTGAGACCCGGAACTAAAATTCTGGGTCTCACAGACCCAGAGTGGAAAACTTCGGCTTTCCAATTTTACGATATTTGACCTCGAACTCGAATAACGAGAATTTGAAAACTTTTATGCTCTCCCAGTCAATTTTGATTCATTGGTAACAAAACTTATTGGAAGTGAGAAAGAAAATTGTATTTTTTTCCCCGGATCTTAATTTTTTTATTAATTCTTCGATCTCGCCTTCTCACAACCTGCAGATCGGTTTTATCTCCGCGCAATCATTCTTCGTCATATTATCAGAAGTCAATGATCTCGTTAAGGAAAGAATGACCGCGAGGCTGCGATTCCGAGTCCAGAAGTCGAGAGACTGCGTGCGCGTTAATTAATTCATCATTAACGAATGGAAATGATTCTTTACCGATCGTAATTGGAGGGAAGAGAACCGAAAATCTGAAAAATTGATGTATGAATGTCAGGCTCGGGCAAAGATGGATTTCGAAATAAAATGAAATTTGGAAAAAGCCATTAAGACAATTGGGTATTCTGCTAATAATATTAAGGTTCTTGGTAGGAAATCGGATTAGCGTTGTTACATGGGAAAGCTCGTTTATTGGGAAGCAAGGAGGTCGTGGTAGTTGGTAATTGGATCTTTGCCCTATTATAGCGATAGTGCAATTCGTGTCGTAAAGTACATAAATCGAATGGCGCTTTCGCACTAATGAATAGAAATTTCACAATCTGAAACTTGTTCCCAATAGCTGTGCAATGCATATATATATACATATATATATATATATTTATGTAATGTTTTCGTGTGTCTGGCTGTTGGCGTCGGTATGAGAAGGTGAAGGTACGACGACTGAAACGCACATGTGTGTAATCCTTTCAGATACGGCGGACCCGATACGTACCAAGTTACCGAAAAGTTCAACGTCGACTGGGGAACTTATCTGGTAACCCACAAGAACATTATTTATGCGGCGATAGACGGTCGGGGTTCGGGTTTGAAGGGCAACGCGATGCTCTTCGCAGGCTATAGAAACTTGGGAACTGTCGAGATTTTCGATCAAATCAACGTAACGAGGTAAATATTATTCACTCTGGAGTTTGCCTTGAATGAGGTCGATTGGGTCATTTTGACCCAAACCAAATTTTCGATGCCAATTCGATGAAATTGGCTTGTTTGCATGTGCTCTCGGTTAAGGAAACTTTGTTTGCACACTGGGTCTGTGAGACCCGTAAAAAAAAAAAAAATGGGTCTCACAGACCCAGAGTGGAAAAGTTCGGATTTCACATTCCCTTCTTTCTGGCTTCTTTTCCACACGGGGTCTGTGAGACCCGATTTTTTTTTTTTACGGGTCTCACAGACCCAGAGTGGAAAAGGTCGGATTTCACCTCGCTCTCCTTTCTGACGCTTCCTACACTCTGGGTCTCTGAGACCCGAATTTTTCTTTTACGGGTCTCACAGACCCGCACACACAATAACACTAAACTTCGAACGTTTTGGCTTAAGAAGCGCAATAACTATACAACCAACAAAGTTATATTTGTCCTGTGGTTACGAAAGTGCGGGTTTCCAGAATTTCGGCAACGCTGCAACAGACAGAAAACTCTCGACGATTTCACGATCTCTTGGCCCAATTCCAATTCTTCAATACTCCCCCATTTTTTTCTCTTCTTCTACTTCTGCCGCTGCTTCTACTTCCTCTCCTTTCTCCTTCCGTTTGTTACGTTGCTGCTTTACGCGATGAGCCAGCAAAACAGGCTTCTCCGCAGCGGCACTGCTTGGAAAAAATCTCGCCTCGATTCTTCCTCCTCCTTTATTTTCCTCACTCGTTTGGCTCGACGAAAAAAAGTTAACCAAAAGGCGCAATCTAGGCTCTTTGTTTTTCGAGCCACTCCGGAAATTCGAGTAAATAGCCAAGATTTTACAAGATTCTTTCCTCCTCGCAGGCACTCGCGAAAAATAAATCGATTTCCCAAATTCAAAACCCCGGCTCGCCTCCCGAAATCAACATTTATTTTCCAATCTCACACTCGAGACTGGCTCGTCGCTTCAATTCTTTCTTCTCCTTTTCCAGACACTTGCAAAATGAATTCCCTTTTATCGACCGAGAAAGAACTGCTATTTGGGGTTGGAGCTACGGCGGATATGCAGCAGGAATGAGTCTCGCGATGGACCAGGAAGGCGTATTCAAATGTGGCATGTCAGTCGCGCCAGTAACTGACTGGGCACTTTACGGTATTCACTATTTCTCATTTGCCAAATTTCCCTTCTCCATTAAATGAATTTAAAGTGTAAACCGATGAGCACGGAGCTGCTGGCCGGATCGATCGATTGGAAAACAAAACGCCCAGTATCGGCAATTTCGATTTATTTCACTCTCCGAGCTCTTATAATTTCATTGGCAAAGTTTCAAGAAAACTGAGACGCCAGATTTAAACATAGAGACTCCCGAAGGTCCCTCGATAAATCAGAATCGTTTCCCGGCTGCAAAATCATTCTGGCAAAAGCCTCGAATTATTTCCATTTCCCAGAAAATCTTGCGCGTAAATCCGCAACAGAAAATTTATCTTCCACCGAAACGACCCAACCACAAAAAGAAAATGAAGCAAAATCCACACCACGATTTTTCCCCCAGATTCAATTTACACCGAACGATTCATGGGCCTCCCGACCATCGCCGATAACTTTGGTGGTTACGAACAAGCGCGCTTGCTCAACAAAGCCGAGAACATTAAATCAAACAGTTATTACTTGATTCACGGAACTCTGGACGATAACGTTCATTACCAACAGTCTCTGATGTTGGCCAAGGTGCTGGAGCAGAAAGATATACTGTTCAGGCAACAGGTAAAGCCTCACGAACAAATTTTCCCCCCAAATTCAAAGCCACGATGAAAAAATTGGCCAAAACCAAATTTCCACAATTTTTCCACTTCCAAACGACGATTTTCTATTTTTTTCCGCAGACGTACACCGACGAGGACCACGGAATAGCCCAATACCGTTCGCACTTGTATCACTCGTTGGAAAACTTTCTGGACGGTTGTTTCGAGCTCTGATGATTTGTCGAGCTAAATTATATCGACACAGACAAAAACCTCCCACCAAACGAGTCAATCGTCGCAAACTTGTAACAATTTTTTAGCGTCGTATCATTTGACGAGCTGCAAATTAATGTAAATATATTTAAAACTGTACAAAGTTCATGTACGATATGTAATTAGATTATTCGTGTAAATATTATTAATATTTTTATTAATATTATTATTATTATCGATCAAAACTATTAAATCGGTGGAAATTTTGCTGTCGCATCGAGCCGCTGATCGTTCGAAGGAAAATCTGAGGCTTAGACTTTGTTCCGCTCACAATATTGCAAAAGAATCAAAAAACGTTCCGTGCACTTTGTCGGGAGACGAGTCCATATTTTTTGAACTATCGCGGAACACTTTTTATTCAACACGTACTTATTGACTCATTTTTTCATCTTTCCACTTCAACGATCCTTCACGCTTTTGACTTCTAACACTTCGCAACAAATTTTCAACCGTTTTGCCAAGCATTTGTATTTTTTTTCAATTTATTTCGTCTTTGTACATTCGTTGAATAAAATCATACTTTCGTACTCCATTTGTCATTTTCCTATCCCGTTAGACTGCGGAAATCACTCGCCAGAAAGAATCTGCGCCTCCCGATGCTGCGGGGACAGAATTTATGGCAAGTTCCTCCTTCGGGTCATTCTGACCCATGTGGGGACTGTCGTTTGTAATTTAACACCAATAGCCTTGAGCCTCCTGTTTTATTTGGTCAAATGTCGACGATTACGAGTTTTCTGTTTCTTTGAATCTGGAAGTAGAAATTTATGCTGAATAATAGATTGACGGGAAAATTTTGTGCCTGTCGTGACATTAAAGAGGTATTGGGCCTCTGGGGAGCGGCAAAAAGGGCCTTAAGGATTTTTTATTTCGATTTGCAGGACAAAAGAGCAAAATTGAACATGTAAAATTTGTGGCTGTCACTCTTGCACTTATCGGTGGCTCGAACCAATCGAAACATAACCTCAAAACTTTTTGGTGAGCCGGCAAAAGCTCAAAACTGTACGAAAAAAATGAAACTTTCGCTTACTTGCACTTGGTGCACGTGTAGAATACAGTTTGACCTTCGTCGGCTGACCTCAGTTGAAGAGTCGCGTATGACATTTTGTTGTTGTTACACTGAGGACAAAGCCTCTCTACTATCGGCCCTTCCGCGTCCTCTTTACTTTCCTTCTCTTTGTGTTTAGTGTAAGTTCGTTTGTCATTGAATTCGATGGTACAAGACATTGCCATGTCTCCAAAAGCTTGATTCAATAAAAAAAAAGAACGTAAAGACGCGAGCTAATCAAATTGATTGTTGAAAAAACGTACCTTCGGATCCCCAAGTTCGATCGCAGGCAAAACACGTCACGTTACCATGATCGCCGAGAATTGGCAAAATTGTGCCGCAATCTGAACAAAATCCTGGAGTTGTTGTGAAGGAAACATTCACCAAATCATTATCCATTTTTGAAGAGAAGGATTGAGTCTTTTCCGTTCCTTTTCACGAGAAACAAGCGGAATGCATACGAAAAATCTTCTCAAGTCTCAACGAAACCGGTGCACGTGGGCAACTGCGAACAGCTGATCGGAGCGGTTCGAAAATCGGACGTGCCTGTGGGAAGGCGCCACGTATTTCGTTCTAAAACGGTTTTTTCCGAGTTAACCTTGAACTTTGACGTCAAGGTCGCAGCAAGACACTTGAACTCGAAGATCAAATAGAAGACTGTCGAGAAAATTCGTTGAAAATTTTTTATGGGCTCATTTCATCGTGGAATTCAATTCCAACGCACGCAATGTCTTCTCACCGGAAATTGAATAATACAAAATTGACTGCCGAGGCTTCGAATGCAATCCCGCATTACGACTGGATAAGCAAACGTGTAAAAATCCCGAAAATGGATGGTCTGGAGGATTTTGAGAGGTTAAAATTTCTCCACGACCCAAAATTCGAGATAATGCAAAAAACGATGCCAGTGCCAGAAAAACGACTTTTGTACATACCCCACAAAAGGTAAAGAAAATCCTTTTCCTCCCAAGCAAAATCCTCCGATATAACGTGGATAAAAATAATTGAGCAAAACAAATTGAGATTCGTCGAAATTTTTTTATTGCACATTCACGAAATCGTCATTATAATTGTTTCGTCCAAAATTCCGTTAAGGTAGTAGTCTCGCGCCCATTTTTGACCAAATCCCAAGAAAAAAATGTGAATCTTCTCAAAAAATTTCGTAAAAACTGATTGATCGGAATATCGAACTGCAAAACGTTTCGACCTTGTTCGGCGTGAAATTAGCGACGAGACAACTACCTTAAAAGAAAAACTCAAAAAACTGCAGAAATCCAAAGACAAAAATGGCTTTACAAATGATTTATTCATAAAATATTAAAACACAATTATCACAAAGAAATAATGAGAAATTCGTTAAAAATTCGCTAACGATGAACTAAAAAACAAATCCAGAATGAACAATTGGAATAATTACATCGTGCATTCGCTGGATCCGGATTACTCGGATTCATGGCGAGAACATTGTGAAGTCCCGGACAACTGGATTGGCCCCGAGCTCAAGAAAAACGACTAATTTTCCTTATCTCCAACATTTATAATTATCCAAAAAATCAAAACTCAAAAAACGAGTAATCTCATTCTCGCGATAGATCGAGAAATCCAAACAAAAAAGTACAAACCGATCAACAGGGCGCGAGATCTTGACGGAACAGCATCCGAGCAAAGGAACAAAAACGATCAACCAAATTTCTTCACTAGGAACATTCATTTATATAATTCATAATAAAACAAAATAAAACAAACATTAATCGCGTTGGTGCGGCATAACGTAACGGAGTAACGATATAGAATACTGAACGGTGCTTTGAAAATACTACAGGTACGGAAAAGAGCTTTCGTGGGACCGTAAAAACGAAGGGAACTAAGAAACTTAACAGAAAAATGGCACGTAACCGTTTCCTAACAACGAGAAAGGATAAAAATATTTTTTCCCCCTCGAGTACACACATGGGTCAATTTGACCCAGGGCTTTTTTTTTCATGGAAACGTTTTTCTGAGTAAATTTGGATCAATATGGTTCGGGGTCAAAATGACCCAGTGTGTACTCGAGTACACACATGGGTCAATTTGACCCAGAGCTTTTTTCCATGATAACGTTCTTCGGAGTAAACTTGGTTCAAAATTGTTCGGGGTCAAATTGACCCAGTGTGTACTTGAAGGGTCAAAGTCTGGTAATTCCAACAATAAGGAAGAAAAATCGTAATTTGTACGAAATTACGAGTCTAAAAAATTCCAGTACAAAGTGATTGAGCTTAGGAATTGCCTTCGCGAGCCTCTTTTTTTGCAACTGATGAAAAAACAACGTTCAGGCTCTTCAGAGAAAATCTTCGGTGGACGTGACCGTCGCCTCGATCAACAATCCAAAGTCGAGCTCGTTGAGACTCGCTTTGGCAGTGAGAAGATCGAGGAACGTGTCCAGAGGCGAGAGACGATCTGCGGAGGGAAAAGCCGCCAAACCTGCAAAAGTTCTTTTGTTATTTCCTGCAAGAATTTCTGTGATACAATTTTTGCATTTTTCTTGCTCCTATTCACCATTGTGGCGATTACAATGCTGCAATGTTCTCCCACGAGTCGGACAAACTTCCCCTGACAAAATATTCGTCGCGTGCTCTCGAGCTCGGATCATAAAACTGACCGGATGCAGCCACTGGTTCAGCAGCCTTTTCGCACGCGTTCGCGGCAGCAGCGACAACAGCTGCAATTTTCTTATCGCATTCTCCTTCGTGTCGCCAATGTCTGGAGAAAAAAAAATTGATACTGCGTGAAAAATACTGATGAAATAATTTTTCTCCTGCTTTTTAGTCCCAAATGTTAAAAATAATGGATTCGACGTTAAATCTTGGCGTTTCGCTGTCAAAAAACAGAAAATCACGCATTCTTCTATATCTTCGGTTTCCGGTGATGGAAAAAATCGAGAAAATTCTGGGAGATGCAGAAAAGTCTAAAGTATCTCGTACATTTATTTTGCGTGATATAAATTCGATCGAAAATTCATTTGGGGGCAAAGAAAATTCTTCTACGAACCTGCGATAATTATTTTGGTTACGTCGACCTGAAGCTCGAACACCGAGCGTTCGACGTATTGCAGAAACATGGAATACCTCAGACTGCGGTAGCCAAGATACGTGAAGAACGAGGTGAATCCTTGAGGCATTGGGAACGCGCTGTTTTCGATAGCGTAGCGATAACGTTCGAGGAGCATGAACAAAAGGTTTCGGCGAGTCTCGTCCAGTTGGTCGCTGGGAGAAAAAATCACGGAATTTAGCTCAAAGGAGAAAAAATTGTCAAAACATAAAGGCGTCGTTTCTTACATGAGAATGAATCCTCGTTCCTGCTCCATTCGGGGATCGACGCTCGCTGCTTTGCAAATCATTTGGCACAGAGATCGCGAGCTTTCCAGTTGCGCTGCGACGTGCCTCGTAGCCATGGCGTGGACCTGGAGCGGCGTGCACGAGACGTAAGAACTCGGTGGAGTCTGCGTGCCATGTTTCATGAGATACATCGAAAGTTCTCGGAGGTTGACTGACACGATGTGTTCTTGCTTAGACGCCGTGCAACTTTCGACTTCAACGAATGGCAACGCCGAATCTCCGAGGATTTTGTTGCTTCGGTTGCTCATCAAGTCGCCGAACGAGGCGGAGGCAAGGACGAGGCTGAAAAGGAATTTCGATTGATTTTCGCTCGTTACGGGCTTCATAATGATCCTGGGTCTCTGGGACCCATACCGTGGGGAAAATTCTCACCCTCCACTGGGCGACATCGGAGTGCTCGTCCTCGACAACGCTTCCGGTTGATAACAAGCCAAAGAAACAAGCAATTTTTCGGCGATTTGACTTGTTTTGAATCGCGGTCGATTTTCGCTCCTTTTGCCAAGATTGTCCCAGAGTCTGGTCCACAGGTCGCTGCGGTAGGGCACGAGTCTCTGCTGCGGAGACAAGAGCATGACTGAAGTGTTCCAAAGTTTTTCGTGGCTCAGAGTGATGTTCAAGTCGTTGATTTTGGCGTCGTAGCCGGCAGTTTCCTCGACCATGGTGATGGGCAGGAGAGAGAGGAGAGGGACAGCATCGGGGAGTAGATTTTTTTGGACCAGAGTGTAGGAGCCTCCGACCAATATTTCTTGCATGAAGCGTACGACGTCGAGGGAACGGGGTTTCTCGGCGATCAAGGAAACGAGGAATGCGACGATTTCAAGGTCGTTGCGATGGCAGAGGAAATAATGGATTATTCCCATGCGGACTTGGACCGAGTTTTCCTTGCGAAATACGTCGATGAGGAATTCCGTACTGATGGAAATAGTGACAAGATCCAAAGTCGGTAAATCGATGCTCGGGATGTTCGAAACGAGATCGTGCATCGAGCCATTCGCCTCTGAATTAAAGTCTCTCGATTTAGCGTGAATCTCGCTTTTCTTTAAATTGCTCGGTGGACGTTGCATCGTCGTCGCGAGATCGAGCAAAGGCACGAGATACGAAGATTGCGATGGCACCGAAAGGAGCGGCCCGCACAAAATGTGACAACAAGGATCGTGGTTCACCCCAATTTCGAGCAAATGGGTGAACGCGTTTTGCACGAAAACGATCATATAGTCCCCCGATATCGCGAACGTTGGTCTCATCAGCTTCGCTTGAGACCACGGAATCCCCGGCACAACGCAATGGATGACGCAACTGTGATGCAGCAAGGTTACTGAATATGCAAAGTGCACTGTGTTCGACTCGCTCAACGACGCCTCGAGCACGTGCTGAGGCGGCTGCACCGGACGGTACAAATAATGATGACACACGCAAACCATCCCTTTCCAATCCGATATCACAATCAGATCCAATGAACAATCGTGCACCCTTAAGGGAATCACATCATCCTCGTAAGTCCCACAATTTCCGGTACTTGGTAGCTGCGGCAAGTTCAGTGGAATGTTGAGCTGTCAATGAGATTTTTCATGTTTTGTATTCAATCCATTCCGATGAAAATATTCATGGGTCTCTCAGACCCGAAAAAAATTTGTGGGTCCGAGAGACCCGAAAAAAAATTTTGGGTCTGGGAGACCCGCAACATTTTTTATGGGTCTGAGAGACGCAGAAGAGAAAAAAGATTCTTTTAATCCTGGCAGAAAATAATGAAGATTCAATAAAAACCAAGCCGATGATGATTTTCGTTAGAAGTTCGATTTTCGGACTTACCACCGTCTCGTGAGGGAGATCATCGTGGAATTGCAAACCGCTCAACGTCGGCGATGTGACGTTACTTTTTGAACGGCTCTCGTTATCGTCTTCGGTTACCAAACTCGTCGGAGCCCGGCGATTGTGGATGTGATACAGCACCTGATTCGTTGCGTCCCATTGGGCCCAAATAAAAGTTCGTACTAAGGATTCTGAGTCGAGGGAACTCACTGCCGGAGGCTCATTCGTCTCGTCGAAAACGGCCGTGTACATCATAACACCTGAAAAACGGAAATCAAACGTTAATTAATTGAAATTCAATAAATACGAATTTTCCTCAACATTTTCTCAAATTTTAGTCAAGTCCTTACATTCCTGATGAATCAGCACCAAAAATCTGTCTCCATCTTTCTGCTCTCTCTGCTTGTACAAAAATTGTACTCGAATTTGTTTAGTTCTCTCAATTTCCAAATTGTGAACCTTTTTGGAATTGACCTCAACGACATACAGGCTGTAAGCTTCGACGTCGCAGGCTGGACCATCGTCACAACTTCCATTTTCCGGCGGATGGTCGGTCGAATTTTTCTCCAGCGTAACTTCATTGGTTCCTGCAGAATTTTCAGCCGGTTTTTCTAAACTCTGGGCTTTTTGCTTAATGACGTATCCCAGGAGAGTGTGACTTTGGTTCACCGTCGCTTGAACAATGTTGAGAACTTTTTCAAAACGGTGCAAAATCTGTAAATCGATCCAGCAATTAATGAATAAATGGTTTGACCCAAATAAACGCGTAATTAGGGCTCGCCGCGATTATCGAGGATTTGACGAGGAAAGAAGCTCAGAAAAAAATAATGTCAAGCCGAGATTACCTGTAGTTTCGCTTTGGTTCGGTCGTAGTGTCCGACAACGGAATTAGCGACAGAAGCTTCTCCGTCGAGAGACTTTTCTTCGATCCAGCCGACCAGCAAAGAGCCGTCTCTCTCTTGTCCCAATAATTTCCATTGCTCGGCTAAACGTAGGAATCCAAACATCATGCAAAAACAATGATTACTTTATGCCAAAGAGAAACACAGAGGGAGAAGTTTAATGAACGTCGATGATAAGATTCGACGTCACATCCTTCGATCGTGAAAGAGAAAAAAAACATTGGCGAAAAACAAGATAAGGTTTTAAATAAAAAAGGCCAGAAAATAATGTTTAAGTTTTCTTATCACGTCTCGTGTTGAAGAATTCGTGTCAAACGATTATTTATCATGTACGAGACTTACAATGTAACTGATTGCTCGTTTGGAATCGAAACTACCGTTGATACTTCGGGGGAAAAAAAATTGAGAGAGAATAAAGAAAGTGCACTTTGCACGATCACCCAACCGAAGTGGCACGTTATTATTTTTTATCGAACAGCTGGAAAGGAATTCGTGGCGTCTGCTACTGTCAAAACACATGGATATACGATTATAAATGTATTGACACTCACACACGCGTCAAGAGTCGTGCTCTGTTGAACACGTAGGGCTTGAAAATCGCGTTCGAATTACCGGCGATCTTTATGCAACGAAAGATCGAAAACGAGAAAAAAATTCACTTGCCTTTTCCACTTTCGTTCTCCAGCAGGAGGTAAAGCTTTGCAGCAAGATTCTCAGCCATATCGTCAAAAAAAAAGAAGCACAATGTTTTTTTAGCTGTTCAAGTTAACAAAAGCGTCGTCGTTATATTGACAGCAGCGTTCTTTTCCCTCATAGCCCGATGGAGACTCGATTCACAATGATCACTCAATGGACACATCATCTGTCTCTTATCTCCGAGCTCTCGATCACTAGATTTATGTTACACACGATAGACGACCTGCGACCTTCGAAATTTCAAACAAGAGTTCACAGATGCTCGCGGGGCAATCGAGAAAAACGCCATTTTTATTATATCCGAGGGGAAAGTGCCGGAGAAAGAGGGATTGTCAAGTGTTTTTTAGAAAGCGCGCAAACTCCCTCACTGTCGCTATCTGGCGGGGAATTTATATTTCGGGCGCACCGCCCACTGCGCAGCATCACAAAAACTTTTCCTTATCAGCTGATTCGTGTGCATATGTGTCAACACTACGAACTCTAATTAACCAGCAATTATTATTGCTGTAACATTGACATTTGGGAGTGACATAAGTTGTTATCTTTCGTGCTGGGAGTCAAAAATTATAGAATTGATGGATACGGATGCAACTTTATCCAGATTTTACCGTTTTTTTTCCGAATTCTTGTCACTATATCGTATTTCGTTTTTCGCACACGTCGTGCCTATCCCACGGTTGCCGGCAAACTATAGTTCGAAATATTTGAAAATTCCTGATGCGAATATTTTTCGAATTTTTAACCTCCCAAGTTGCACACACGCGTATGTCCCTTAATTATTTTCGCTTTCTCGTCAAAACGTTGACCTGTGAAGAGGCAGGACATGGCTCACAGTTTTATTGGAAAATTCGTCAATGATTTACATCAGCTTTGACCACGTACGAGCAGATTATTGAGGACGTCATTGCAAAAAGAAACTTTAGCACAAAATCCAAGCCGGCTCGTCGCGATGGCGGCCAGAGCATTGTTGTATCTCGGCGAAACGTCAAACAAATGGTAAAAAGAATTCCCACGACCTCTGAAACCCATTTTTTTTGTTTACTCACGCAATAAACAAATTAACGCAAATTTGAGGTTATGATAACATTTCATTCTTATTTCGTATCCACGAATCATGCTCCTCAATCCTTTGCAGTATTTTTTCGAATCTACGACACCAAAACCACAAGCTGAAAATTCAAACCTCGTGGAGACAAACCAGAGGCTTCAAGAGACAAAGAGACACCTCCAAAGAAACTGATCGTGCCTTCTCAGAAATAGCTGTCGGAACTGCCACTATGACTCCCGGCAAATTATGGAAACCTCTGGGTTTCACCATCGCGGTGAGTCCTTTCCATTCACAAATTCTCCCAAAGTTTTCTCCGACATTCATCAATCCTACGACGACTTGAAAATATAATTTTTTAAAATCCATTTTATTCCTTTAATGCCAATGTTTTGACACGTTCTCTACGATTCTTTCTTCCCAATGTTTCGGCTTGTATTTATGACCAAACGATCCTCATAATTACAGTTCAGTGGTGCTTCCCTGGCAGCTGCGTCGATATGGGAATACGAGCAAATGCGAAAATACACACACTGGGTAATCAATCAGTATCATTCGGCGACTCAACGAAGACTGAGTGTATGTACTCAAGTACATACATAAATTCCTATTTCCTATTTCCATCGCAGTTTGGGGTGAAAAATTCAGAATAACAGAGAAAAAATTAATTTTGACGCCAAACAATGTTTTTTTTCCATCGACTTTCCAAAAACCTCGAGCTTCGATGAAATTTCAATTTGTTTTTTAGCGAACTGGTTGGCGAGGCCATGCGGAACGTTGGTGGCGAGATCTTTCTGACGGACAGCGAGTTTTCGCGCCGATATGTTTCCTGAATGTGGTAGTTTTTCTTGGCTGGAGAATTCCAGCGCTAAAGGGCACGATGCTTAGATATTTTTGTGCCAATCCTTCCTCGAGTGAGTGGATCGTAAAAAATTCCAAAAGCTCGAGTTTTTCGTCGTTTATTTAAAAAATTTGTGCAATATTCATGAATAATTCATTAAATAAGTGACTGATGGCCGAGGAACTTGCAAAAATTTAAAAAAAAATGGAAAATTTTTGTTTTTAACGAAAAAAATCGGTTTTTTCATTTCCATTTTCAGCTGCGACCTGTTGGCCCATGTTGCTCTCAACTTTTTCGCACTACTCGGTATTCCACTTGGTTGCGAACATGTACGTGCTGCACAGCTTTAGTTCGGTCGCTGTATCGAGTCTGGGAAAGGAACAATTCGTCGCGTTCTATTTATCGAGCGGTGTCATGTCGAGTCTTTTCAGCAGTATTTACAAAACGGCTTTCGGCCTGCCAGGACTCTCGCTCGGAGCAGTAAATATGAAAAATTTCAAAAATTTCTAAATAATCTGCGGAAATGATTGAGTTCCCAACTTTTTCGTGCCAGAACCGAATGGGCATTGATGATTTCGTTTCTGTCTCTTAGTCCGGAGCGATAATGGGAGTGATTGGTTTCATTTGCACTCAATATCCGGAGACGATGTTGAGTATAGCTTTCCTGCCGATGTGGAAATTCACGGCGGGCTCTGTGAGTAAAAAACCCGAAACTGATTTTTAAAAAATGAAAATTTTTGAATTTTCGATGAAAATTGTTGAATTTTTTATGAAAATTAAAAAAAATGGACTATTTTGTTAACAGGCGATTAAGGGACTGATGGCAATGGACATAACGGGTTGTGTTCTGGGCTGGAGATTTATGGACCATGCAGCTCATTTGGGCGGTGCTCTTTTTGGAATGTAAGATTTGCAAATTTTTTTTTTTTGATGCCGTGGTTAGTACACTGGGTCTGTGAGACCCGGACGAGTTTTTGTCGGGAAAATTGCGATTTGTCTCACACTGGGTCTGTGAGACCCGGACGAGTTTTTGTCGGGGAAATTGCGTTTTTAAATTTATTCTCTTAATGAACCAACGCCGTTCGTTACTCCGTTAAATTTTTTTGCTTCGGGTCAAATTGACCCAAGTGTAATTTGAACGATTTATGTAATGGCGTTTTTTATTTTTACGTAATTTTCAGATTTTGGCAGGCTTGGGGGAACGCTAATTTGTGGCAAAAACGAGAACCCATTGTTAAATATTGGCACAGCCTTCGCGCACCACCGACAACGGATTAGAAGAAAAATTCAACTTCGAGACTGGGACATGGATTTTCTTTGCTTCTGGAGAATTCAATGGATATTGCGTCATTTTATTTACCCCAAAAAAACTTCGAGATTATAATAATAAATTGTAACAAAATACAAACGTTTTTGTGATTGATTAGAAAATATTAAGCCACGCAGGAATTAGAGACGGAAGCACTTTACAGGGTGGACTGAACTCCTTTCTTCAAATGTTTCATGTGATGCTTTATGTGGTCCTCGACGAATGTCGAGACGAAGAAATATCCGTGGTCGTAATCTTCTTGACGTCTCAACGTCACTGTTAAATCTGAGTCTCGAGCCGCTGCCACAAAATTTTCTGACATCAGCTGATCCAGGAACTGGTCCTTCGAGCCCTGCGCATCAATAATTAATCGGTAACTGCATTATTTCGTGTTTTAACCCTTCTACCGCCGCTAACGCTAAATTTCTAACATCCACTCTGAAATCAACAAACTTCCAACAACGGAATTAATATGTTTTTTCAAACGCGCGCTATCTCACTATTTTTTTCACGGAAGAACTAGATCTGATGAATATCAGGTCCAAATTTCAGGCAAAAATATTGAAAATCCACGAAGTGACGATTATTTTAGTGAAAAAACTTTTTTCCCGTTTATTTTTTTCATTTAGCATTGAAAAAAATATGTTAGCCTTGGATTTCTTTTAGGAAAGTTTTTTGTTTCTGAAGTAGAATGTCCAAGGGTTGTTCAGTAATTTTTTGAGAATTTTCGGGCCGATAGATTGGTCACAATACGGGTTCGAAAATGGACTGGGTAGAATCAACCCAAAGCGGGACCACGAAGGGTTATGCAGGGTCGTTGTCAATTGATGGAAACATGAAAATTCGTCCTTCTCGTCACGAGACACAAGTTTTTTCACGAGGAAGAATAAAAAGACAAAAGCCTGCGTGGCTCTCGTCGAGGAAATTGGAATTCTTGTCGTCTCAATTCAATATTCCAGCTTGACAAATAATCAACGGGGTTGACGCAATCCTGACGGATGGCTAAAATTTTCGACAGCCATGCAGAACAACGAAAATTGCTTAGATTTATGGGTAAAAACGTCTTCATGAATATTCATGTTCAATCTTTGCTTTTTTCTTTTCTCAACAATAACTGATTTGCATTTTTTTTTACCTGATCGATCAAGATTGAAATAATTGGACCTTTGTACGTTTGCGCGAGAATCGTTGCGTCCCATTCGGCCCAATCCTCTTCTTTCGTTCCTAAATATCCTTTGAATATTTTTCTGCCCCAAGAACTTTTGGTCGGATTACAAACTGGGGCGAAGGCGGACACGGATTTGTAGAGATAAGGATTCTTCAAGGCACATATGAGAGCACCATGGCCTCCCATACTGAAAAAAAAGGAAAAAAAATCATTTTTGGCCTCCGTTCCCACACTGGGTCTCACAGACCCGAGGCAATTTTTTCATCTCCTGACTCTCCGATCAATTTCTTTTCCACTCGTATCGTTTTCCAAACGTATAGGAACCAAGCGGAGAGTGCGAGAAAGCTTAAAAGTGGTCCGGGTCAAATTGACCCGGTCACAAATTTTTGTAGAAACGCGTTCATCTTGTCGCCCCGGACCATTTCCATGGACCGAAAGATTCAAAACACTTGCCTGTGCCCCATGATGGATTGCTCGCCAGGTATAACCGGAAATTTCTCATTCACCAACTCCAGTAATTCCTTAGTCACATAATTGTACATCCTATAGTTATTTTTCCAAGGATCTTGAGTGGCGTTAATGTAGAAACCGGCCCCGCTCCCAAAATCCCAAGTGTCATTTTCTCCGGGAAGACTCAGCCCTCGAGGGCTTGTGTCCGGCATGACGATGATGACTTTGTGTTCCGCGGCGTATCTCTGGGCGCCAGCCTTCTGGGCAAAAACTACTTCGGTGCATTCCAGCCCAGAGAGATAATAAATAACAGGCAGAAGTTGCTCCTTCGCTTCGTCAGGCAAGAAAATGCCAAAGTTCATTTTGCACTTGACCTCTTTGCTGCAAAAATAAAAATCACCAAAGAAAACGACCGTACAGATGATAAAATCTTAAGAATTTGTACCTCTGGTGAGAAAATATCTTCTGCCATCCCCCGAACACTTTGGCACACGAAATTTGCTCTAATTCCGTCATCTGGAAAAAGCCACAAATTTAGAACTTTTTTCCTCCATAAATCGAACATTTTTCATCAGCTCGTTACGAGGTTATGGTCGATCAGCTGATGCGAAAATTTTCCCGATAAATAAATGAATTATTTTCATTAATGCTGAGAGAATTCTCTCTCATCGTCAATTCCCACTATTTTTCAACATTACACACACACAGCCACGTCGGTTCTACACAAAACAACAATGACAATGCAAAAATCTTACATTTTGACACGTTACTAAAAATCCTGTCCTGCGAGCACACGATTAACCGTTCGTCCCGGCGGTTCGGAGATAAATGTGACCTCACGCGTCGCGTACGTAACCGGCATATTCACGAATTATTAACCAAATGTCACAAAAGGCCTTCGCAAATGATAAACAGGAGATAATTCTTCAACTGAGATAAACTTGAAATAAAAGAATCGCGATATTCTGATTGTTGTACTCGGAGATTCTCCGAACCATGATAATTCGAGGAATTAGAAAAAAATTGAAAAATCAGCAATTTTGTTGCTCTTTCCTCGGTTATTACCCAATTTTTTTCTCCCAAATTGAGTTAACCAATCATTTTGATTTTTCCCGAATTAATTCGATTTTTTTCAAAATTAACCAATATTTTTGCTTTTTTCGGAATTATTTGGTTTTTTTTCGAAATTAACTTATGATTTTGATTTTTTCAGAATTATTTCGATTTTTTTCAGAATAAACCAATAATTTTGATTTTTCCGGACTTATTTTGATTTTTTTCAAAATTACTCAATAGTTTTGATTTTTTCGGAATTATTTTGATGTTTTTCCAAGTTAACCAATCATTTTGATTTCTTTCGAAATTATTTTGATTTTTTTCAAAGTTAACCAATCATTTTGATTTCTTTCGAAATTATTTCGATTTTTTTCAAATTTAACCAATTATTTTAATTTCTTTCGAAATTATTTCGTTTTTTTTTTCAAAATTAATCAACAATTTGAATTTTTTCGAAACTATTTTGATGTTATATTTAAAAAAAAACAAATTTTTCTCAGCTTTTTAGAAAATATTGGGAAAAATATTTTTAAATAAGCTCTTCTTTATTCGATGGACTTGACTGGAGGTCCGGATGAATATAAAATGACAATAGCTATAAATATTTATTTATTCCTGGACGATAAACGTTTCGTGACGATTCTATGACTTTCTTGGCTTCTGACTGTGGACCTTGAGGATTGCAAAGCCGGGCTGACGTATTTGCGAGTCGAGCGAGGACCATCGGGCGAAAATTGAGCTTCGATATTGTGCACGCGACCGAAGCTTTCGCGGGACGATGACAAAAAGCTCGTACGACTTCTGGCTCCTTCAGTCATCTCGCTCGTAGTGTCGCATCTGCTCGGACTCGGCGTCGGCTTCAGATGCTGGGCACATGGCAAAACTATGTTTTTCGACGTTAACAATTTTTTCAAATAGGCTTCGATCTCCACGTGCCGGATCGTCAACTCGGTGATGCGCTGAAGCGACGCGAGATTCTGTTCTTGAAGCTCGCGCGTCGCTATGTCTTTCTGCAATTTCAAACACAAAAAAAAACCAAAAATATGAAAAATTTTGAAAAAAATATCTTTCTGGAAATTTGACAAGGAAAAAAAACAAAAATTATTTAAAAAATTAGAAAAGTGTCCTTCTGAACTGTCAATAACAAAAAATCCGCAAAAATATGAAAAAATTTCGAAAAAATGGTCTTTCTTCAAATTTGGAGACAAAAAAATCCTAAAATATGAAAATATTTCGAAAAAACTGTTCTTTTCAAAATTCAAATACAAAAAATCTTGAAACATTTTAGAAAAAGTATCTTTCTTCAAATTCAAAACCAAAAAATCTGCAAAAATATAAAAATATTCCGAAAAAAACAAAAAAAAAAAATTTATTTGCGTTCGAAACTCCTACCTCCTGAAGAAGAATCATTTCGTCATTGGTACACTCGCACATGCGTTGAATATCCTTGAACAATTTTCTCAGACTTTTGTCCGCGCGAAGGATTCTTTCGTTTTGTTCAGTGATTTGTCGTTCCAGATTGGCGACGTTCCACAATTTATTGTCTTTTTCTTCCTTGGCACGATGCACGTCGTCGATCGAAGTTTGGTAATTGGTTCGCATTTTTTCAAGGTCATCGGTCGTCCGTTCCAATTGCTCTCTCCTCTGTCTCATCGTCTCCATCGCGTTGAACAATTCCTCGTCGATTTTTTTTTTTTCTGCCTGTTCTCTGCCCTCCTCGTCCACTGGCCCGAGACTCATTTTGTATTTGTCGTTGCACGCGTTTACCACTCGCAACGTATTTTCCATGCTTCGAATCTCCTGCTCGGTTCTCCGTATCGTCGCGTCCAATTTGTCGCCTTGTTCCTGCAGCATAAACTTTTCCTGAGCTCTTTGCGTTATCAACAACGTTGTTGTCACTTCGTTGCCCTCAGAGTCCTCGGCGCTCCCCATCGTTGCTATGCACGTGTCGTAACGAATTTGCAAATTTTTCACTTTCGATTTTGCCTCCATTATCAACCCACGAATCTCCGAACAGTCACTCAAGCCAAAACGCTTTCGTAGGATCAGAGCCTCCCTGTGCACTTTTATCTCGGCTTTTCGTTCTTTCATCGCCTGCAAGTCCAGAATTTTTTAAATATTCTCAGATCCGCGTTTTATCGATTTTTATTTTGTTGAGATTTTATAAAAATTCTTTTTTCTGCAAATTCGAGATATTCAGGGCCCGGAATACAAATTTTCGGGATCGAAAATATTGCGATCGCAATTATTTTCGGGTTTGAATAATTTCAGAATAATTTCCGCCGATTTTTAGTCACTTTTTGTGATTTTTTCGCTAAAAAAATTTGTTTTTTGAAAATTTGAGAAATTTAGCGCCCGGAATACAATTTTCTGGAATCGAAAAAATTCGAATCATAATTTTTTTTCGATTTCGATCGATTCCCGAAGGATTTTCATCGATTTTCGATTTTTTTTCCATTTTTATCTAATTCTTTAATTTTTTTTGAAGAAATTTGAAAATCGTTGTGGATTTTCAATAGAAAAAAATAATTCTTGTACTCACAGCTTCTATCTGGAGCCTGTATTTGTCGAGATTATAAACTTTATCATCGATACTAGCGAGGAGACGTTCAGCCTGAGAGACGCGAAGGCCCAAGATGCTTTCCTCGACCTGTTTTTCTTCATTGTGAGAAACCATGGATTTGAGTTTTTTTTCGCCGCCTTCCATCAGCAGGCACAAGTCTTGTTTCTTGTTCCTTAAGCGCTGGAGTTCGTCTTTGTCGCTGGCGAGACTATTAGAGACTTTTCTCATGTCGTTCTGAAAACCGACAGGAAAAAAAATTGAGAAGAAAAAAATTGAATTTTTTTCGATAATAAAGCAAAGAATTTTCGGCGTTAATTAAAAGCCTTAATCAGCGAAAACAATGACCTCTAAACAGGCGATTTGTCCCTGCAACAATTTGTTGACTTGGATTTTATCGTTGAAAAGTTTTTCGAGTTCCTCGATGTTTCGTTGTTTTTGTTCCAATTCGGTACTGTCGACGCCGCCAGTTCCGGTCGCGCGTTCCAGTCGCATTTCGCACTTTTCAATGTCGATGTCGAGATGATAAATAATTTTTTTCTTCTCATCCGAACGTTTTGCCTCGCGAACTTCATAAGCGGCAAGGAGCTCGGCTTTTTTTAACTCTCTTTGTTTCTGAAGCTCCACTATTTTTTTCTCACTCTCGAGATCGTTTATTTGAGTCGTAGAGCGCACAATCAAACTTTGCAAACGACTCGTTTCTTTTGCTATACGAGATCTGCGTTTCGCTTCTTTCTGCAATTTTTTCATTTCAATTAACGGCCATCCAAAAATTCGGTTTTTTGGTAATCCAAGAATAAGATTAAAAAATATTGAATAAAAAACATGAAATTCATAAATTATCATATCAATCAATTATAGCAATTAAAATCAATTAATTTATTAAATTAAAATTGAATTGAAATTAAATTAAGATGAATTAACGAAAAGTGATTAATTTATTAATTGAAAAATAAATAAATATATAAGAAAATAGATGAATAAATAAATAAATCGATAAATAAATAAATAAACCGATAAATAAACAATTAAATCGATAAATTAATAAATAAATCGATAAATAACCAATTTAATCGATAAATAAATAAATAAATCGATAAATAAACAATCAAATCGATAAATTACTAAATAAATCGATAAATAAACAATCAAATCGATAAATTAATAAATAAATCAACAAATTTCGAGAATTTTTCGAAAATTCATATTGCAATATAAATCGAACCTCGATCATTTCTTCCATTTGCAAAACTCCATCGGCGTCGTTTAGTTTTTGATTGCCAACGACGTCCAGAGTGGTTCGAACTTCATCGATCTGTTGCTTGAGTTCCTCAACCTTTTTACGTTTTTCCCCAATTATGGTTTTTACTCTTTTCGCATCTGTACGAATTTGACGAATCTGTCTCGTCTGATCTTGCAAAGTTTTCTTCTGGGACTTGAGCTCGAGCTGATATGCTTCCACTTCTCGACTTATTCTCGATCGCTCTTCCTTCATCAGGGCGAGCTTTTTCTCCAATTTTCTAATCGAATCCTCCAATTGCTTGTTGCTGCTCAACTGGTTGTCCAGAAACTGCTCGGACTCTCTGTACACTTCCATTCGGTCACAGCCTATTTCCCGGAGAGTGTCAATTTCCTTATAAAAAATTGTAAAAATTATTTTTTGGTCGATTAAAAAAAAAATAGGACTTTTCTCAATTTTCTTTGAGTTTCTGCTAATTTTTATTTCTCTTATTCGTTTTCTTTCAATTTATAATTATCTTTCATGTTTTATTTCAATTTTCTTCAAAAAAAATGAATTTTTTTCAATTTTCTTCGAAAGAATAGCATTTTTTCAATTTTCTCTAAATTTTTGATTTAATTTTTTGTTGTCGTTGAATTTTCCAAGAAAAATGGGGTTTTTTTTTTAATTTTCTAAACATGAACGGAATTTTGTTCGATTTTAAAAAAATTTCTCAGCTCGGCCGAGACAGATTCTGCAGCGGAAATCTTTTTTGTCGATTATTTCGATAGAAATTATACTCCAAGGGCAGGAGTTCGAATCGCTAAGGCGAGGAACGTCGTAAAAATTTTTGAGCTCATAGAAAAATCGGTAAATTTGTTAATTTCTTATTTTTTTGACCAGAAAACCCGCCGAAGGATCGATTTGAAAAATCCTGGAGCTTTCTTACCCTCAAGATGTCCTGAATTCCGTTGTCCCTCTGTTTAAGAACCGCGACGCTCTGTTTCCAGCAATTGATTAATTGGAATTGTTCCTTTAGAGTCTCGACGTAAAGTTTGGCCGTTCGGTCGAGCATTATTTCCATTTCAGTGACTTGATCGACCGCGCGAATCAAAGCGCGTTTGTGAGTTTCCAAATCGCTCGTTAATTTCTCGCGTTCGAGTTGAAGTTTCTGAGAGAAAAAAAGAATCGTAAATTATCAATCGGATTTTTTTTATTGAGAAAAAAAACTGACTGGATTTTTTTTTTTTATTTGCCTTGAAATGCTTCCCATCGATTTTTATAAACGATTCGATTTTTTGACTTTTTTCCTCTTCCCGGTTCAGCGCATCCTCCAATCTTGATAATTTCTCCTTGTCAAACGCCAACGTCTTTTTAGATTCTTCTATTTTTTCCGCTATTCTCCCGAGCTCTCTCTCCAACAAAACATTTTTATTTCTCATCTCGTTCTTCTCCCTCTCAAGATCTCGCATCTCCTGCACAATTGCCGCGTCTCCGCTCGTACACAGCCGGGCCAAATGATCCTCAGCCTCCAGCTGAGCGGCGTGCGCCGTAATAAGCTTCTGATTGTTGTCATGCTGATATTTCAGGCTCGTCGCATGCTTCTCTATTGATTTTATTCGCTCTTCGTTTCTCTCTAACTGAGAAACTAATCGCGCTTTTTTCTTATTTTTTTTGTCGATCTGGAAATGGTAATTTTCAAAATTTGAGATTGTGACGGAATTGGGAATTTTTTTTTCCGAGAATGCAGATTTTTGAAGGATTTTTTGTAGCGAATTTTTGAGTTTTTTTTTTTTGCATGATTTTTGGAGATTTTTCGAACAATTTTGAGTTTCGATCGAAATTTTGGGATTTTTGTAGAAGATTTTTCGAATTTCTTGCGGAATTTGGAGGCCCCAGGCACGTCACTCGTGGCTGACGTCATTCGGGTCGATGCACTCGTATTGGGATGTAAATTGCGATTCGTAAACACTGGGATGTGTGGGAAATTTTTTTTAATGTTTGTTTTAATGGATTTTTTTTAAATTTTTTCGGAGAAGAAAGGAGAAAAGTTTTTTTGGAATTTTTACCTCGATTTCGAGACGTTTGTTCCCCTCGTTCGCGACAGGAATACGAAAACCATCTTTCCATCCTAGTTCGTCAAGAACGTCTTCGAAAGAAACACCCATTTTGGAGATGAAGGATTTTTGTCGTAGAGTCGTGGAATTAAAGATCAGGGAGGTTCTTTATTGTGTCTTCGATCTATTCGGTCCCGAGGTCTCAGTAGGAAAAGTCGTCGTGGATATAATTCGATGAAATAATATTTTCGTCGTTCCGGTTCCATGGCAACAGCTGTGACCTCTCGAACAAACGTCAATGGAGAATGAAAATAAACGTGTGACCGCGGTGGCACTTGTGGCGGGCGAATAATTCGAAATTGTTTACCACGAATCAAGAGGGAAAGGAATGATAGAAGAAAGTAGACGAGTGTTGTGTTTTGCTAAGCCACCTGGCGTTGAATTCATAGAACTAACCGACCGGAAACGAGTTGCACTATCAATTGTTTCTCGTGCAGCATCGTCGTCGTCGCGAGCACCGTATTTACAGTTGTTTTTATTACATTTTTACCACTAGAAATACGAAAACTATACAGTTCCCCCATAGCCAAGACGTAATCAAGGTTAACCTCTTTCTAGTAGGGCTTTGTAGTGACAGCTGTCAGATAACACAATTATGATCGGTTGAAGTTTGTTATTTTCTTTTTGTTTTATACAACTCTCGATATTTCTCGCTGTGCTTTTCTTACTTGTGGCGTCAATCGATGCACTTTCAACTCGCGATTGATTATTAGACTTGGATAATAAATTTCGCGTCAAATCCGACGCCCACAGTGTGTAGCTCTTAGTCGCGGTGAATTTTACAATAAATATCAAACATCCCGTTTGAAGGATGACAATGGGAGATGAGACTCCAGTTACATCACTCGTCCTGCCCGTAATATTACGACCTATACTGGCAAAGGTAACGTCTAAATAATATTATCACACCTTGAATGTCACGTGATTCCAAAGTTATGGGTACAATCTCCGCGACCCAAATTCGGCTCGTATTTGTTTGTTTTTTTCCACTCGATTATCGCTACAAATTTCCTGCTCAATATTGACGTTTCTTATCATGGAAATACTACGAAAATCCACAACGAAATTAAAGAACCCTCAAATTTTTCTTCTCCAATCGTTTCTCCCAAAACCATGAAAATAACTATTCTTTTTCTGACTCATTCTTTAACAGCTTGAAACGCAAAATGTTGTTGCTGCTCAGACTTTGCGAACTGCTCTTTTCAGAGCCGAGAGCAGCTATCCTGGTATCACTCATGATCTTGTACTGGGAATTGTACGGAGAGGAGAGTTGAGCTTAGATATGAATGCAAGCGTATTACGCTTGCAGGGAATTGCTTCAGATTGCGACGGTTAGTGACTCAACTGAGAAATTTTATTCTCCCATAAAAAAATGTTTTACAAAATTGATAAAAATCCTCGAATGCTTAGAAATTTTTTCTCGAGCAGCCAAATTGCGTGATTCATCAATATTTCGTAAAAACATGATAAAATTTAACTTTTTATTCCGTTTCTCAACTATTCCATTACAACTTGATGTTCATGTCATCGACCCTTTGCGTAGTTGTGGAATATCGTTCGGCTCGCTCGGAAGATGCATTCCAGGAGCTGAACAGAAAGTCGACAGCCTTGAAGAGAATACTGAGCAGGATCCCGGACGAGATAACAGACCGTAAAACGTTTTTGGAAACGATCAAGTTAGTTCCAACGATCGACGAACGATTCCAAGAAAATATTGCAAATTATCCTCTCGAAAACTTTTGCCCTGGAAAATCTCATTTAAATTCGCTTTCCAGAGAAATTGCAAGTGCGATTAAAAAGTTGTTGGATGCCGTGAATGAGGTGACAGGCTTCATACCAGGATCGGCAGGAAAGCAAGCGCTGGATCAACGCAAAAGAGAGTTCGTAAAGTACAGCAAAAGATTCAGTAACACGCTCAAGGAGTATTTCAAGGAGGGACAGTGAGTGCAAAAAACTAAAATTCTTCAAAATCGTTCGAAAGTTATGAGAATTGACAAAACCTCCAATTTTGACACTGGGTCTCAGAGACCCGGGGTCCCGATGCCTGACGAGTGTGGGAAAAAATATTGCATTTCGATTCTATAGGAAAAAAAAGGATTTTCCTTCGGGTCTACCAGACCCAGTGTGATATTAAGCGTAAAAAAAAAAAAAAATTTAACGATTATTCATTGAAAGTTACGAAAAAGACCAAATCTTTCATTTTCCACACTGGGTCTTAGAGACCCGAGGTCGATCCGGTGCTCAATAAACGTCGAATAAGTCACGGTGATTCTATTGCAAAAAAAAAAGGATTTTCCTTTGGGTCCACCAGACCCAGTGTGTCAAATCAGACCCCGGAACGAGAAAACAAAGTTTAACGACCATTGAAAACTTGCAGGGCCAAAGCGGTGTTCATCAGCGCACTATTCCTCATCCGTCAGACCAACATGATCATGGTTACCGTGAAAAACAAGTGCGAATAATGAGAGCGAGGAGGAAGCCAAGAAAATGAGGAAATGGATTGTTGGAGTTACTGGAAAAAAGACAATAGGATTTAAGAGAGAAGTGTCACCTGTTTAAAGTTATTATCATCGGTAATAAATATTTAAGAGTCATTCTAGAGGGTCGATCGCGATCGTGCCAAAAGGCGATCCCATCGAATGATAATTGTTATACTTTTCCTTACCAGAAGAAACTCGACACGTTTCTCATTCGAAGAATAATAAAAATAAATAATTGCCACGACAAATGCCGACTATTCTCCGTCGGCAAAGACAAATGTTAGGGCGACACGAAATATCGGTCAACAGTTGGTTTTTTATTGATGGAGTAACAAGTTATGAATTATTGCTAAGATTGTACTCTCTTCTTGAGAGATCGCGACTTTCGATAGGTCGACTCGGAAGAAACGATTTTCTTTCCTGCTCTTTTCTATACAATATCGATGATGCACGTCATTTTCGTCGCTCTTGTTTATCATCGAATCATAACTATCTAATCGTATCGCAATATTTAGAAGAAATAAAAATCATTTTATTGAAAACAGTTTGTGAACATATTCCTGTTACTTTGTTGCTTTCCCTTTTTTCTTCCTCTCACAATGCAAACTCATATTTCTTACTTGGCTATCTACGCTCTTCGCTTTTCCAGCCTAACGTCCTCCGTCAATGCAATCACATCTTTTCAATCGTCCAGTCAAATCGCTTACGGTAGAGAAAAATTCTTGTGCCTGAGCTCACAAAAGGTTTGTACGACCCCAAAAGGTCAAATGCAAATGGTTACGGATACAACTCCAAGAAATCCAACACGGACAACTCCCCCTGCCCTTCAGGCTCTTTTACTGTCCGCCAATACTCTCATGATGCTTCCTATTCCACTGACGTTGTACACTCTCTCGTGCCACGTCAACAAATGAGCACTGCTGTCTTTGGTCGGGATCTCAAAGCCTCTGTATATGTACTTCATCAGAACGTCCACCTGGTCTCTGTCCAACTGCGCCAAACAATCGTCCATTTGGTTCGACTTTATGCTTAACAATACTTTTTGTGTCAGGTTCCTCGCATTGTCCTGTGAGCCATGGAAACGATTTTTTCATTGCTTTTGAATTCAAAGTTTTGGAAAAATTGGCCTCAAGGAGGTTGGCTAGGAGTTTCATTAAAAAGCAGTGGCTAGTCGTCCGGGGATCCGGACAAATAATATTAGTGTATGAAAGTACTTTTAGTGTATGAAATTTTTGGACGAGTAGCCACATTCATATTCATAATATTTTTTTGATATTATTTATATTTATTACATTTACAAATTTTTTTAAAAATGCTTATTTATATTTATAATATTTATAAATTTTTTTATAAATATTTATTTATATTTATAATATTTATAAATATTATAAATATATATTATGAATATTATGAATGAATAAATATTATAAATATTATAAATATTGATAAAGTTTGGTGATAATATTCTTTGGCATCAAATACGATGACACTAATTTTTTTCCATTTTTTGTTTACATAGTTGTCGAGTAATTTGAGTTCACAATATGCTAAGGGTATACCTATATATATCTGAATACTCTGCTTGATTAATTCTAAAGAGTATGCTCACCAAATTTCATTGAATTGTAATCATTTCGAATTTTTCTATGATTTAAACATGCCAACATTGCTTCGTGTGTAGCCAGCCCCCTTAATTGCCTGGTCGACGTTTGAAATATTTATCATTTCTCTCGTGCAAAGATTGCTCCCGAAATGTCAAAAGTACGTGAGGGAATCGTGCAGCAAAAAGGAAACGGATTTGACAGTAGAAATGGATTTTTTTAGGTTACCTTAATTTGTTGATTTTTCGAGCCCAGAGGTGCGTTCTTGAGAACGGAGATTAAAGCATCAGCGTTCCTTCCTTTGAATATAAATTAAGGAAAAACTGTCGAAATGTGAGGGGTTATGAAAAGTAGTGAAAAACTTTAGTGAGAGATTAGATAGTCGAATAAAACGTGAGTCATGTAAAGGATATTGGGTGAGTAGTTGGAGAATTTCACTCTCGTCCGGTCCGGCTGGTCCGATAGCTCCGCCGTCGTTCTCTTCGTCTTGAAAACCATTTTCGCTGTATTCGTCGATGTCGATCTTACGAAAACCCGTACCCGTCACGTCTTTCCCGTCGTCGAATCTCGACATTTTTCAATCTTTTATTAAATACTTATATTCTAGTTTTGACTTGATGTTTATCGCGACACATACACGATCACGCCCGGTTGGGGTTAAAAAACGTTCGTAAAACGATATCCTGCTGTCGGCTTGTTTATCTATATACATGACATCGCGATCTATTCACGTTCTGAAAATGATGCTCTCCGAGTTGTCAAATAACCAGAAATATGACCGCGTAACGGTAATTACGGTCAAATACGAACTTTGACGCTGTTTTACCGACAAATTCCTATGGCTTTTTGCTTGGAGTCTCTCAGAGGGACGTTACCAGCGGACGATCGCAGCGCCAAGATCGGAACTCGCAGGAAATAAAATCAACAGGTGTTTTTGTTCAGTTCAATTTCAAATGAATATTTTTCACTCTTTTGCTACAAAGTTCCACAATCCCATACGTAGAAAACTAATAAACATTACAAAAATTCATAACTATGAAAGTACCAGCGTTAATCCCGACATTCCCAACCCCGAAAGTAATTTGGTACCAAACCGACGTGAGTGTGACATTACGAATAATGTTAGTGGACGTCGATGATTATTTTCTGCTAGTGGACGAAGATCATTTGAGATTTAGGTAAATACGTCAAATTTTCTAAAAACTTGGAATGCCCTTGAGACCAAAATAACGAAGGTTAAAAATCTCCATTTTCTCGAAGTTGATTCGAGCTTATCACGAAAATCCAAGTGCAACGATTAAAAATAATCACGTGCGTTCGAGAAACCCCGAAAAACAGGACTTTTGACATTTTTCTCGCAACATTCTCCCCGTCCGAGTCTCATTTGTTCTCGTTACGTTTGCCAGCACAACGATAAACTCCCGAGCCTATTATTTCTGCTTATATCTCTTCGGGGCAATCGTACCAGAGAAATCTTCTCACCGCAACACAGGGACAGAGATTAAAGTGAATTTACCAAAAGCCCACAAATGTAAGTCCCAAAAAAACAAAAATTCCTAAAATCAAGGGTGAAAAACGAACGTCCGGTTTTTTTCAGGGATTCGATGGCTGCGGCTGTCTCTAGAGATGGAAAGTAACCCACACATTCTTCCGGATCTTGACAAATTGCAAGAGGAAACAATTACCCCGTCATATTACATAAAAAAAGGTTTGTCAAGCCAAAACATAAAATTCCCATAACGCCCGTAATTTGTCCATGAAAAAAAATTCAAAAAATCCCCATTCACCCTAAAAGAATTTCCCGCAAATTTGTCGCTGAAACAAAAAAAAACAAAAAACCTCAAAAAATCATTTCTTACAAAAAAACCGAGAAAAAATGAAAAAAATTCCAGATTGGGACGATTTTGAGGAATTCAAACGCCGTAACAACATCGTCAACATTCTTCCTGCCTCGCACTCGACCGACGACAGTGAATCCGAGGACGAGATGATAGACAAGCTGATCGACGAGGCCGACGCGTTCTAGAGACGGTTTTTGACAAAAAATTCTAGAAAATTACCCAAAAATCAAAATTTATCAACTTTATTTTTCTATGCGAATGGTTCAAATCGATTTTATAAGAAAATGCAACAATGTCAAGTGCCGGGCAGTTTGACGAGCGAATCAAATTGTCGCAATGCCAAAAACACGAAAAAAATGACAAGTTTTTATGCGACACTGTGCCAAAAGTTTTTTTTTTCAAAATCTCAACAATTTCCGCCTTTTCCACGTTTTTTTCATGAATTTCCAATATTTCTTCGTCCAATGAGGATTTTAATGAGAAAATGCAGCGAAATCGTGGATTTCGACTCCAACAAAAAAACGTGGGGGAGACAGAGGACTAGGGAGAAGAATGCGGGCAAAAAATGTAAAAATGTAATGTAATGTAATGGAGTAATTTTTATTTCCTGTTTATTGTTTCCATGCAAAGTGGAATATTCCACGATCGATACGAAGTTCCTATGAGTTAATCTGAAATTGTTTAAATCTCGAATAATCGTGGATCGGACGTTTGATGAAAAAAAAATTGTGTGCTTCGATTTTTTGCATTGAATTGATAAAATAATTACTGAAATTAGCGGACAGCGATGCATGGGAATTTAACCCTTCGTGGTCACACTTCCGCCACCGATCTCGGTGGTCACACTGGGTTGATTGAACCCAGTCCATTTTCGAACGCGTATTGTGACCAATCTAGCGGCCCGAAAATTCTCAAATAATTACTGAACAACCCTTGGACATTCTAGTTCAGATACGAAAAACTTTCCTAAAAGAAATCTAAGGCTAACATATTTTTTTCAATGCAAACTGAAAAAAATGAACGGGAAAAAAAAGTTTTTTCACTAAAATAATCGTCACTTCGTGGGTTTTCAATATTTTTGCCTGAAATTTGCACTTGATATTCATCAGATCTGGTTCTTCCGCGAAAAAAATAGTGGAATAGCGCGCGTTTGAAAAAACATATTAATTCCGTTATTGGAAGTTTGTTGATGTCAGAGTGGATGTTAGAGATCTAGCGTTAGCGGCGGTAATACTTATCGCCGCCAATGTGCAATGGACACTACAAACTGTCGTTAGATGACGATTACACATTCATTACCAAGAACTAGGAGATATTTACGTCAAAAGTTGGTCACTGGCTGGATTCTACCCACAATGACCACGAAGGGTTAAGGCTCAAATACACGTTTCTCATTTGCAAATAAATCGCTTGTGAGGTCCAGGAAATAGCACGATAGTGTTGGGTGACAATAAAAATTAGAACAGTGCGATAGATTTTTCGAGGAAGATCACGTGTTTCTGGGGACAAACGAAAATTCCAACTTTGATGTTTAAATTCCGGAACTAACGCAGAAAAATATCGCGTGCGTCGGTTACTCCAATTTTTTTAAATCCAATCTCCAGTTTTCGAGTAAACGATACACAAATGTCTCATTTTTTGAAAAAACTTATTACGGGTTGACGAGAAATCGCGAGATGCATGATTAAAAGTTCGACAACGCTGCATGGACTAGCTGGTCGAAAAAAAAACGTTTTTTAAAGCTTGTTATAACGTCAAACGCGATAAAAGTCCAAAAGATAAGTTGCACATAATTGCAACGATAAAAAAAAGAAATTGTAATGATTTCTTCGATGCCCAAAAACGCGAAAAAGTTCAGTCGCTTTCGTCGACTCACAAGGGACACGTAATCCTCCTTTAAAACCTCGAGTACGAAACCTCGAGTACGATAAATATTTCGAAGAGAAGGAATGTTTCTTGAGATCTACGGAATATTTTGTCTCTTAAGTCTACAGATTGGTTACCCAGCCCTCGAATGATCGACATAAAAAAATTTCCACACTGTTCGGCCTGTCGGAATAAAAAGCTCGAATAAACAGCGCGAAATTTTTTTTTTTTTCAAATTTCTAGTTATTCCTCTCGCGTTCTGTCTAAGTCGCCCTATTATTTGGCCTCGAGGGCTTCGGCCATTCTGGAGGTCGAAAAAATCGGTACATTGCGAAATACATGGACGAAAAACTTCGAGGACCAACACACATTGATGTGGAAGGCAAATCCTTCGATTAAATCGTCACAGATTCGAGGTACATACAAAATTCCATGACATTTTTATCCTGGGAACTTTTCAGACTGGCCGGAAACAAAATCGACCGAATCTTCATCAACCAACATGAAATTTCCATGAGCCTGAAGTTTGCATCGACGCAATGCCACGAAATAAAGAAAAAAAAATCCATTCGTGAGTTCCAAAAAAGGCAAAAGGCAAATTGAGAAAAAAAAATCGAAAAAGAGTGACGAATCATTTTTTTTCTTTTTTATTTCGTGGCGTTGCGTCGATGCAAACTTCAGGCTCATAAATTTTCAGTGCACATGCAAACACAGATTAGCAGAGACGTGCGTAGGAATTTTTCATCGTATCACACAGGTTTTTCCTAAAAAACAATAATTCTACGATTTTTTTCCGAATTTTTGTCACTTTTTGGAAAAAATTACGCCATTCCAACAAAAATCAAACATATTCACAGGTTTTTCCTTAAAGAACAATTATTCCACGAATTTTTCTCGAATTTTCGTCATCTCCAAAAGCAAAAATGACGAAATTTTCGGAAAAATTCGTCAAATTCATAGGATATTCGTTACAAACAGTTATTCCACAATTTTTTCCCGAATTTTCGTCGTTAAAAAAAAATATATATATATCACGCCATTCCGACAAAAATCACCAAACCCAAAAAAAAATCCTACGCACTTCTCCCACGATTCTTTACACAACGGAACAAAAATTCAGTTTTTCGTTGGGAATAAAAATTCTGCGAGATTCGTTCCCGGCCGTGAAGCCTCCAGAAAAAAAATGTCACGAGAAAATTCCGTAAGTCATCAATTTTTTTTTTATTATTATTAATTCTCTCCCCAATCACTGATTCCCCAATATCCCGAGTTTCTCGCGGCCCGCAGTGGCCGCAGCTGCGCAAGAAAACGTGGGGAATGTTTAAAAAAAAAACATTTTTCCCACAAAAAAATGGAATTTTTACTTTTTATGAAATTTTCTGCATCCCTCCAAAGTTGAATCTACGTGACAGTGTCCTTAGAGACCTAGAATAAAAGAAAAAGTCTCCAGACCCAAAAGTACTCTGTACAAGAGCCAAGTGACCCGCTGGAGTCAAAAGTCTCGATATTTTAACGTCGATTTTCCAGTCACACGACAAAGCAAGTCATTGTGTAAAATAGACATTAAATAACATGAAAAATCTTATCGATAAAGCCGAGCTCGATCCTCAGCCGAGGGAAAAAAGAAAAGGCTTAAGAATGCTTGGCTTTGGCAACGTCGTCAGTTTTTCGAGCAACGACCAACATAAACGTAAATAGCATGTTCCTGAGATAATAGCGAATTTTTCTAGCTACGAGAATGATAATTACAGTGTGTCGATATTTTAGAGTGTAGGCATTTATGGATCATAGAAAATTTATTCCTTGAAGGCTCTCCCGAGAGATTTCTGTCTAGAAAAAAAACGAAAAAACGTGAGTTTTTCGTTTTTCTCGTTCCCGAGATCCCCGAGCACGTTTTAAGGGCTAGAGACTAGAATTGCTACGGACTACGGTTCCTTAAGTGTAATGGAACTTTCTGTCGATTGGATAGATTGTGCCAATTTTTTCTGCACCGGTTTTCGTCTTTACATTTTTTTTCCTTTTTCTCTATTTTTTTCAGTCCTTCTCCCTAACCATCCTCCAGTGCTAATCGCTGATTTATGTTCGCCACTCTCACACGCATCTCCTGCAAAATGTCCTCCGCCAAATGATCCACGTTTGTGTACCTCACTTTGAAGAAATTGAATATGTCAATGAGAAACTCGATAACCTGCTCATGGAAATAGTTACATGTCGAATTCAAACTACCCTCCGGCCCTAAAAAACCCCACACCAACACCGGCGATATCTGCTCCGATATCGAGTAGAAATGCGCCAAGAAGCCCTTGTCGTACTTCAGCATCTGTCGCTTTCCCATTAGAACTGACCATACCGCTGTCCCGATCGCCTTTAACAAAATTTTCATCTATTACACTAAGATCATGGATCTTAAACATATTTTAATCAAATTCAAAAGGAAAATCGTAAAAAAAAAATCAAAAATGTTGTGCACTCGATTCTTTTTTCAGTTAATCGGACAATTTTGTTTTTGAAACTCCGTAATCAGAAATTTATTTTAATATTACCAAATTTTTTTAAAAGTCGAATTTATTTAAATTTGAACTAAAATTTTTTAATTTCAAATTTTTGAATCCAAATTTTTAAATATCAATTTTTTAATTTAAATATCAATTTTTATATTCAAATCTAATTTTTTAAATTTAAATTTAATTAAATTTAGATAATTAAAATTGAATAAATGAATTCAATTAAATTTCAATAAAAATAAAAGTCAAATAAAGTGAAATTTATTTAAGAGTCAAAAGCAACATTGTAAAAAATCAAAGACATTGTGCAGCTCAACATTTTTCTACACATTTTTCCAACTCTTGTAGGAAATTTCGTTTTCGAAATTCCGTTAAGAGAAAAGTAAAGTTTCGTCGGTTGGACCAAAGTCAAGACTCTGAACCATTTATTTTTAATTCAGAGAAAAAATCAACACTGTTAAATAAAAAATTGTAATTGAGAGACTGTACCGTTTCTCGAAAACTGGCAGAGATCCATCGATTTTGTAAAATGGCTTTGATGGAGGAAGGTGGCTTCTGGACTTCGTCGAACGCGTCCAGGAGTACAAAATCTATGAGGACGTCGTAGAAGTTAATACACTGTACACCCCGCGCTGTCAATTCTTCGTTCATTACGTTGTAACTGTTCGGGTTGGCTAAAAATTCCAGCATCCGTTCGTAGTGTGTGAGATATTCCTTAGGATCCTAAAAAAAAAAAACAAAAAATTTGTTTCTCTCAAATGTCCCCAAAAAACTGGATATCCCAAAGGGTCAGAAATTTTTTTCCACACCAATAAATTCGCGAAAATCACGTCTCCTTTAGAAAAATTCAATTATTAAAAATGCATTTTTTTACCTAAAAAAATTCCAAAAAAGGCACATCAAATGGAGAGAAAATAATTTTGAAAATCATTTCGTGAGAAAAATTGTGGAACGTAATTTTTTACTAAAAAAAAATTAAAATAATTTCCAAAAAATTACTAAGACGTTGAATTTCTTGAACAAAAAAATTGAATTATTTATTGAAAATTGAATTTTCGACCTGAAAAATTCTGAAAAATGCATCAAATGAGGAGAAAAAAAAAATCGGAGCATCCATGAAGGATTTTTGTGAAAAAAATTGCTAGAAAAATAGTGAAACGTACGCGATCGGCGAAGACGATAAGATCGCTTATAACCTGACGACCCATATCGGCGATCCAAGCTGCAGCGGTCGGTATACTGAACAGTCTCGTGTAAGCTTGACGCAAACATTGTACTTTAGCCACATACTCCACATCGGAGCCGCATTTTACGAGATCCGTGTGCAAACGTCTACATGGAATTCCTCTGTCCTCGTATTCCTTCAATGCCGAGTGATACAACTTTTGTTTCTCGAATTGTGGGAATAGCTCAGCGAATTCTTCGAATTCTCTAAGATCTGCGACCTGCAAAAATAGAAAAATAAAAAACAATTCTTTATTAAAAAAATTTATTTATCAATAATAAATAGAAATTCATAATAAAAATTGAATGGATTTATAAAGTGACAAAAACTCGATTGAAAATTCTAATTAAATAATAATTTACATAATTATGACTAAATCGATAAAATTACCAAAAAAATTCCCAAATTTGTTAAATCTTTTTTTTTTGTTATTTTGTTGATTTGTTAAAATTTGTTAAAAAATTAGTTTTGAGTCCAAAAAAAATTTCTATTGATTAGAATTAATTAAAATTGATAATTAATTCATAATAAATATTAAATAAATTTATAAAATGACAAAAATTCGATAGAAAACGGTTAAAAAATTCGTTTTTGGCTCAAGAAATAAATTTTCGAGCTTTGAGAACCGAAAAACAAATTTTCTCGTTTTGTTTAACATAGTAAATTGCTAATATTATTAATATCGTGATTTTTTAAATTATTCTTGAATAATAATTAACAAAATTATTCGTAAATTAATAAAATTCGAACTTTTACAAAAACTTTTCGCAAAATTATGCAAAAATTTTTCATTTTTTACGGTAATAAAAAAACTTACACCATCCTTTGCGGATTCGAAGGATTCCGGTGAGGATGCTGCGTCGCCCTTGTCGCGTGTAAACCTCGAACCGACCGTAGATGCTTTTCGACTAGGTCCACTGCCATCGCTCTCGTTGCAAAACAGTACAGAATGCTGAAGGAATAAAAATGATGGATTAAATGATTGACTCAACGAATCACGATGGATTATTAATAATTTCGTTAATTGCAACCAATCAAGAGGTCAATTAACTTTTATAGAACGTTGACGATGTTATCTATTTGTTAATTGGTCACCTGATCGATAAACAGGAGCTCTGCTGTGCTCTGGATTTGATAACCCAAGTCAAGGAGCTCCTGGACGTCGTGAGTGAACGCTGCATCAGCTTTCGAGGGAAGTGCCAACACGTCGTTGTTTATTATCGTTGAACTGAACGCTGTCAATGCATCTTCCCAACAGTATAACGCTTTCTCAAGTGCTTCCAATCCTGAGGACAAAATACATCGAATTCCCCATTTTTATTCCAAACTCGAGCACCAAAAAAAAAAAAAAAATTGATGAAAATTTCCATTTTCTTCTATTTTTCCTGTGATTTTTCCAGAAAAATGTGAGAAAAGTTTTTTTGCAAGAAAAACATCAAATTTTCCATTTTCATACGAAAAAAGAGTCCAGAAGATAAAACATTTCTATTTTCTTCATTTTTTCCTGAGTTTTTTCAAACAAAATTTTGAAAAAGTTTCTCCTGATTCGAGAAAATCAGATTTTCCATTTTTATTAAAAACTCACGAACCAGAAGGAAAAAAGATTAACCAAAACTTCCATTTTCTTCTAAATTTCCGGAGTTTTCATGAAAAAATGTTGGAAAAGTTTCTCCTGGCCGAAAAACATTAAATTTCCGAAAAAAAATTGATGAAAATTTTGATTTCCTTCAGTTTTTCCTGAATTTTTTCCAACAAAATTTTGAAAAAGTTTTTCCCGATCCAATAAACATCAGATTTTCCATTTTTATTAAAAACTCACGAACCAGAAGGGAAACAAAATTACAAAATTTTCCATTTTCTTCCAAATTTCCGGAGTTTTCATGAACAAAATGTTGAAAAAGTTTCTTCTGGCCGAAAAACATTAAATTTCCCATTTTTATTCAAAGCTCAAGGACCAAAATGAAAAAAAATTGATAAAAATCCTCATGTCTTTCAATTTTTTCTTGACCAATAATTCTTCGCAAAACTGAAAGTCAAATCTTCGACGTTTCGGAGTCTCAGGTCGCGAGAGAAAGTAAAATTGGCTCGGTTAATTCGTAATTATGAAAAAGAAAGAAAAGTCATTAACTTTCTCACGTGGAGAGAAGGTTCAAGTAAGAATTAGCAGAGATTGCTCTCCATTTGATTTGCGAAAGTTACGTGTCTCGAGTACTGTAATCTTTCAATTCCCTGAGCACCGAACATCCGTTTCTACTCTCGTCCAACTTCCAGACTCCGGGGCGAGAATAGTTTGCATAGATGTCGATATAATTTAGAAAGTTAGCGACTGGCCATCAATTATCGAAAAATAAACGAAAGCAAATTTCTCCATAAAAAAATTTTTTATTAAAAAATTAAAAATTTTTTTTTTTTTTATTGAAAAAAAAAACAAAAAAGAAAATGAACTCCCAAGCAAATTTTCTCGCGACGTTGTTTTTGCTTCGGACTCGACTCACAGCTGTTCGGGTACTTGGCACACCGACCTCTTTTCTCTGGGCTCGTTGCAAAATAAGATTCTCACTGATTTCGCAAACTCGTTCCAAGCAACCAAAGCCTCGACTTACACGTGCGTTTATTATTTTCCTTGTATTTATCTCATTCTTCATCTGCCTCGGAGGGCACAACACAGTTACGAGAATTTTACAAAAATATTTGCTTCCCCTTACGAACGAATGGAATGAAAAATGCGAAAATCAAATTTTTCGATATCCGATACACAAAAATTCAAAAAAAATTCTAAAAAAATGTTTTTCCCTGTTTTTTCAACTTTTCGTAAAGGCAACAATTCTGAATAATCAGCCAAAACGTTAAATAATAAAAAAATAAAAAAAAGAAATTCAAAAAAAAAATTTAACTGAAAGAGTGAAAATCGTTTTTGTACAATTTTGAGCGTTTTTTTTTCAATCAAAAATTGATAAATATTTTTATCAATGAAAAAAAATACTCCAATTAATTTCGTTTTCTCTTTAAACTAAATATTTCATTTTTTTAATGATTTACGAATGTCGTTCAGTTCCGAATAAGCAAAAAAACGTGGTTTTGTTTTCGGTCCAAATTAATTGGGAAAAAAAATGAAGGGCTCGGAATATTTCGCAGAAACAGAGATTAAGGGCATTGGGAGACTGCATGGGAATGCAAAAAAAATATGTCGCCGTTCATATGCTCGGCAAAAGTCGTGATAGATGGTTGGAAGGTCTGCGATCGTATTTGCTTCTTTTCGTTGCTCCTCTACTCGACGTTTCGCTCGCTCGAGTCTCTCGATATCGCAAGAGCGATGATTCATGCTTGGTATGAGTTTCTCGGCGAGTTGTACCCGAAGTTAAATACGTGTGAAGCGAGGAAAGACGAGAAGTTGGTGCAGGCAAACGCTGAGGAGCTGAAAGAGGAGAAGGAACTAGAAAGAGGACGGAGACTAACTTTCGAGTTAAATAACCGAGCGCAGGAGTAAGAATCGAGATAAACCGACGAGGCAAGATTCGCACTTTTGATGCAATCTAAAAAAATGTCATTAACGACGAAAAATTAATTATTTTTCATGAAAAAAAATAATTTTATAAAAAATTAATTATTTTCTATAAAAAAAATTTTCCATGGAAAAAAAATCCAGTCTTCGAAAAATCAATTATTTTCTATGAAAAAAAATTAATTCTTTGGAAAATTCATCGTTTTCCATGAAAGAAAATTCAGTTTTCGAAAAATTCATTTTTTTTTCATGAAAAAAAAATCAGTTTCTGAAAAATTGATCGTTTTCCATGAATAAAAATTCATTTTTTGAGTAATTAATTATTTTCCATGAAGAAAAATCATTTTTCGTTAAATATTTTATTTTCCAAGAAGGAAAATCATTTTTTTAAATTCCCACCGATTTCTATGTCTGGCTTGTTAGTGGTAGTGTGCAAAAGTGTCGATAAATAAATAGAGAGGCCCAAGATCGAAGAAATGAATGAGGAGTGACGTTCGTCGCGGTTATGAATTGCCTTGGGCAGTCTGGACGATCCGTTTAACGCGTAACCCACCGAAACTCGATTCTTTCCTTCCCTCTCTTCCTACGTTTCCATTCTTTTTATACTCGTGTCCGAGAATCGTTCCACTCAACGCTGTCGATGTCTCATAAATGGATTCTACGATCTTTGACAATTTGCCTCGCTCTCTCTCTCTCTCTCTTTCTCTCTCCCTCTACTTCTTGACTATGTGTACATTCTTGTGTATACTCTGCAGGCTTTTTTTTCGAACCCTCCGATTATTTTTCATTTCCTATTTTTATTTTTTTTTCATTGAAATTTTTTTTTCAATAAATAATTTATTTAAAAATTATAAATAAATAGTAAATAATTTATTTAAAAAATTCTTTCTTCGTTTATTTTGTTTTGACGCAATTTTTTATTATTTCTAATTTTTCTTTTTTCATTTTTCATCTTTTTCCAAAATTTTATTATTTTTCATCATGCATTTTGGATTTTTTCACGTGTTTTGACTTCATTTTCAATTATTTCTAATTTTATTTTTCGATTGAAAAAAATGCTTCATCCTTTTTTTTGATTATATCTTTTTTGACCATGTATTTTCGATTTCACACGTGTTTTGTTTTGATTCTTCGTTACTTCCAAATTTATATTTTTATTTAAAAAATGTTTGATCCTTGTTTTTGGATTATATCGTTTTTGACCATGTACTTTTGCTTTTATTACGTGTTTTGACTTCATGCATCATTATTTTAATATTTTCCATTGGGATTTTTCTATTTTTAACTTTTAAATAATAATTTTTTATTTTCTTTTTTTTGCGTTTCGCATTTTTTCTTATCGTGAATTTCCGATTCCTTAGTGGCCCTTCAACATTTGCCTCATGGATTTATTGGAGGCATAATAAATTCCGAGTCTCCCTCTTTTTCCCTTTCTCTGTCTCTCTTTCTCGATGCTTGCCGGGCTCTCGAGAGGATTCATCCATCTCGGAGTATGTGGAGGCGTTTAATTTTCACGATGACGTATATCGGTTGTCCAATTCGTCATAACGTCACTGACCACTACCGCCCGAGTATGACGAGATCCGCGAGCCTGCTCAAGGATATCATTCTGTCTTTTTAACTTTCGTCACATCTGCAGAGTCGTGACCTTTCTCCAATTAACGCCCTCGCGGTGAGCGTGCATTAATGCAGCAGGTTGACGGGTCGTGCATCGCCAAACGACACGAGGATCTCGTCGCAGTGCACGCTGCTGGCCCGCCGCCGAGCATAGCACGAAGAAAATTTCATTCGATGATTATACGTTCGCTCACTTTCCTTCCATTCTGCGGATCGAATGGACGTGGACGCGGAGACAGAGATTTTTCTCGGGGGCTTGATGACGAGGCGGCGACGAAAAAAAAAAAACAAAAAAAACAAAAAAAACAAAAAAAACATACAAATCATGGCAGGGAGAGGGGAATGCGGGTCAGCCAATTAATCGCTCGATAACAATTCCATTGAATTTTCAACGACGACAAAAGTCAGTTGAAAAAATCTCGACCGGGGCAGCGTTGATTGGACGTCGAAAACAAAAACGTATTCACGCGCAATATTCATTGAACCTCCGAGCCTTTCCCGAGGGCGACAAATAATAGATTGAGGTCAAGAAGCCAAAAAAATACCAAAACATCTCGACCAACCAAACACGCCAACACGGAATTTCGGTACTGAACTATCCATTCAACGATGACTAGATTTCTTCCTCGTAAAATTATTCTATTGTGCTTCACCGGCCACCGATGACGCGATCCAGAATCATCTAAATTTTCGCCTAACGCCCCAATCACCCGAAACAGCATCCCAACCGCCCGGATGTTCAATAACCACGTAACAAGTTTGCAGAAAAATTAATAAAATCCATAAAATTCAGAAATATCATAAAACTCAGAAAATTTTTAAAAATTCATAAAATTTATAAAATTCTAAAATTCATAAAATTCATAAAATTCATAAAATTCATAAAATTCATAAAATTCATAAAATTCATAAAATTCATAAAATTCATAAAATTCATAAAATTCA
>JAPYYS010001376.1:0-55655 GCA_030522525.1 Campopleginae sp. 14b
ATAGAATTAAAAAAAAAAAAAAAAAATTTTTTAAAAAAAAAAAAAAAAAAAAAAAAAAAAAAACAAAGAGAAAAACAAAAATTAAAACTTAACCTCGTTCCGAAAGACCCGATTCTCGTGTCTATATGCACATATATTTTTGTGTTTCGTTACTTGGGATGAAAATACTTTTTACAACATTTGTCCAATAATCTCCACGACGATTTGAAATGCAAATGATTTGAGTCACCAATTTAAATAACTGAAGATTTTGTGAGAGTGTGGCAAATTTGAAAAATCAAAAATTTTAAACGTTTAGTGGAGAATTCAAAATTTGAACCGTTCGTAAAGCGAAGAAGAAGGAAACACTATAGATATATTTACATATAGATTGATATTCCAAATTCTCGAGTCGGATCGTCGTATAATATGATTTTGAAGTGTGCATCGTTGGAATTAATAAATTCATTGTATTTTTTCGAAATCAGAGCTACATATAAGACTGCAGTGTCGGTCTGCGACGATTTTTGCGAATGAAAAATTCAATGTCAAACAAATATTGAGATAATTCGTAAAATAAAAATAATGGCGAATGGATGAAATATTTTTTGTTGTACTCCAACGATGCAAACTTGAATGTCGTTCGTATAATTGATAATATCGTCCCACCGAATGAGGTCTGTGTTTTACGGGTAAAAGCGTATGCCTCAAAGACGACAGTCTGGCGAATAATATTTATCTTCGTTTCCGCGAAATGAAATACAGAATACAGGAGGGAAATAAATATTGTAAAAATCGCGACTTGAAGCACCGGTGCCGGAACGTTTTGAAGGAGAGCGTTTCGCACCAAAGTACAAGTAGATTTATGCTAGAAGTTATGTTTCGTTCAATTCTTCACTTTTATGCTATCCATTTAATTTTCTTCTTCTAATAACCGCGATATTGTGTAATACACGACCATTTATTGTATTTCTTTATCCACACAAAATGTTATTCGTAATTGGACGTTTTTTTTTGCGATTACGACTTTACTGAAAACAAAATTTAGTTGGAACAGACGGACATTTTGTTCGATGCGTTCGAGTACACATTTTTTTTTCTAATAATCCCAAAAATTATGTCATGGCAGCAAAAAATATTCTAGAAAGTCTCTCGGAAGCAAATTTTTGTTGTTCCAATGGTAAATTTTGCTAGGAATTCCGTTAGAAATTCGAAAATTATCCAAAAAATATTTAGTTTGCCGTGTTCAACAAAATTTCATTTGCAGTGTAATATCAATGTGTCGAGGATTATTTGAGGGATCGCGAATAAATAATCGTCCCTTGCCCCTGCCTTCATTTCAAACCGTGTAACTTTGAGATCCAACAGTAGCATAAATACGAATCTTTGATGTCATTTCGATCGCGGTCAAGCAATTCCACTTTTGAGTCTTGAGATATATTTCGTCTCTTCTTTCTAGCGTGTACGAATATTGTATCTGGAAAGAATCCACCTCGATCCTAAATTATTCAATTGGTAACGCTGAATTAATTAATCAAATGAAATAAAAGGCTTAACGAGGATAAGGTGGGGTAATAAAAGAAACAGCGTTTCCAGACGAAATGATCGGACGCAGACATCCGAGATTAAGACGTTATGCTTCCTACTCCCAAGACTGAAATTGATGTTTCGCTGAGAAACATTCCTCAAATCCTTAGAATAAATGTATCTCTTCCATAACAGAAAATTAAAAATGAAAAAAAAAAAAAAAACATGAGAATAAGTGACGAATTCGTTGCTGCACGTCGTGCAGGCTTTTTGTCAATACTGCAGATCTGTGGTCTGTGCAACTTGCGCTTTCCACTTTATTCATAATCAACCATTATTCGATAGTCTAAGTACAAAGAGATACCCAGACCCCATCTCCTGCTCTAACGCGGTTTATTGATTCTCGAGTAAATGCAGTTTAACTCATAAGTAAACCGAACTTTAGAACTGTAACGTTAATATCAAAACTAAAACGGCGATTTATTTCTCCTTCAATCCTGATCTTAAAAAAAGTTCAATGTAATATAATAAAAAAAATTCATTCGTAAATTAAATCCTTGGTTCTCTCTTGAGAATGTGTAGATAATTGCCGCGTAGTCATGTAAGTTCTCAATGTTTAATCATAAAATAAAATGATGAATACGAAAACTTTCGAGCATCCGATTCCATTCGTGGAGATCAACAGCGGAATTTAATAATTGTTTGTTCCTCTTGCAAAAATCGATGGGATTTTTGAAAAAAAAAAAAAAACAACGTAAAGCCGCGACTGATTAAACTGATTAAACGCGACTGATTAAAGTATGAATTCTTTTTGGTAACATTGCAAAAAAAAATACAGAAGACAGTTTTTTCCAAAAATGTTCACGTTTGAATCGGCCATTTTTATTTTTTTCATGTCCACTCGGTATTTTGAGCCGATATTCTGAAAGAGCATAAAATTCTACGTCGATATATACGACAACAAAATGTTTTCAACGTCGAAAACATGAGAAATAATCGCGTTGAAAGTTTGGTAAAAAAACGGGACGTTTGGACGTTGACGGGTTAAAAGCATAGGAAAATTTGTAATGATTCGAATTTGATGAAAAATCGGTGAACATACTGTTTAGTATTGAATATGAATATACTATTTTTTAAAGATTTTCCTTCTACATAGTTTTCGAGCAATTGTACACTAAAGTTTACGTGCATGAGCATACGATTGGGATATAGGGAGGTATATCTTTTGGATATTGTGAACTCCAATTATTAGAAAACTATATAGACGAACATTAAAAACAATTGTGTCATCGTATTTGATGCTAAAGAATGTCATCATGTAGCCAACCTCAAGGTTTTTTCGAATCAATTTAAAATATTTCATTCACTCGATATCCGATCGTGGGTTTCGGGAAGTTGACACTCTAGTTCTTGCCAAACGGGCGAATTTTTTTTATCAGGGCTCTTCCAATAACGAATATTAGACTTTATATAAAAATAATAGAGATACTGATAGTAATAAGTGGAGACATATCATCGAGGGCATACTAAACGATTCGAAAGATTGTAATCATCAGTTTGGTAATCAGGCTTGAAAATAAATTTCCGGAGGTCAAGAGCGATTCCATTTCCGAAGAAAGTCCTAGTATGCGTAAGAAACATTAACCAAAACAATGAATTTGGGAAAGGGTAAACTAGAGCTAATTGCTGTTTAATAGAGAATCAAGAATTTCAAGTAAATTCAAAAGATTCATTGAAAAATAAGCAAAGTTAATAAATTTCGTAAATTCACATGTTACAATTTGATTTTTTTTTTTTTATTCGACCGACAATCCGGCGATTGTTCTTCCATCCGAGGTTCATCGATGTTCGTGTATATAGCGAATACAGCTTTGCCATAACGTCTTCCTTCTGTAAAAATGATGCCGCGTTATGTCCCAAAAGTAATAATGTTGCAAGAAAGAAAAGCGAGGAATCGTTAGAAATTCCGATAGAATTACCAGCTTTCAGTAAAAGATTTTGGCATTGACCGAGCACCGAAGCTTTGGCTTTCGTCTCGTTCAGACCTAACACAGAAGCTCTGGAGTTTGGAGAGTTAAGAAAATAAATATATAAAAATATAAATAATAAATAATACAAATTTCCGTTGTCGTTCGACTAATCAGAAACAGGCTGTGCTAGCAGACGCGGCACGATAGTAAAAACCCGCTGACAGAGGCTTTTTTTAACTGGCGAAACCGTGTCGAATATATTCAATTTTGAACATTGCAGCTTTCTCTCTCGCACTCACAGTCGCAAGATCGCAATTGATCCCTCACTTCGAAACTTTGAAAAGGATACAAATTTATAACGTCGTATGGATTCCTGAGTAAACAGTCGTTCTTTGCGCCACTGGATATAATGACATTCTGCAAAATCATGGAAAACAAGGAAAGAAAACATTATTTAAATCTTCATACACACTAACAACATGTAACTTATTATTAGACTCACCCTGCTTTTGCCAAATATATAAAAAAGATGTGAATAATGTAGAGCATATTTTCTTGTTGATTCCATCAAAATGTCTGCGTACTGTATCTCAAAATGTACACCCCTCTCGACAGCCTGAAGATAGAGTTTCCGATTGAACTTCAATCCCGAATAAGCCGATTTAATTGTTACGACGTCGGCGTTGGATTGAGAGCAGGCGAATTGCAGAGCAGCTTGAGTTTTTGGCACAACTCCAAAAAGATGATACTTTTTGAGGATTTGAGACTGCGCGAGGGTGTGAATTTTTGATGAATCACCAAAAAGAAACGTTATCCGGCTCAGGATCGTTAATTTATTTGCAAACTCGTTTCGCAGTTCGGTCAAATCCAGCGGTTTCGGCAGTGCCGATTTTATTTCATTGTCAACGCCTTTCTTCTTCTTTTTCTTTTCGTTGTCGAATATCGACTCGTCTACCGTTTGATTCACTGCCACAGTCTCGTAGCCCACTGCGGAAAAAGTGTTATCAAAATTATCGAAATTAAAGTTGCAACATTCTTGCGTCAAACGTCAATGCAATGAAAAAACAACATTGAACGTACAGTGATAGAGCCGTAATAATGTTTGACGAATAATTTGCGGATCGGCATCGTCCGGATTGACGCAGAAATCACAAAAACCTGAGTGCGATGCCATATTCTATACCATTTATTTTCATTCAACAGTTCTCGACGACAAATGTAAACATCGACATGCGGAGGTCAATATAACCTAAAAGTATTTGAAAAATTAGCAGTCGTTGTGTCTCAGAATCTTGTCAAACAAAATAGATGTCGAATTTTAATATATTTCGCTCGAAACGATTCTAGACGGAGCTTTATTTAATCGGTGTCCGTAGTGAACATTTTCTCGGTTTATTATCGCTGTCAACAACTTACTTACCGGATCGTCACCGACATATCACGTGGTATATCACGTGCTTAGTCAGGCACGGGGCAGGGGGGCAAAGTGGTATGTGTTGCTTATGTTGACAAACGAAATTGATCCGCATCGAAAGTACGTTTCAAAATTTGTCTTCTCAAGATTCTTCTATACTTCGGTACCACTCTATTTATTTATCTATTCATCGAACTGTCAAAATCGTAACAGGTGCGTGAAAACTGGTTTACTCGAATTTCCAAAAAATACGTAAAACCTCTCAATGCTTCAAACTGTCTGGATATAACGCTTGATATTCCATGAGCTCGCGATCTTGTTCCCCAAGCAACAATGTCGGAAATTCAACTGCATCATGCTTGAAATATTAATTACAGAAATGGAAAAAATTCTGTTGTTGGATCAGAACTTTATTTTATAAATAAAAACCGGAAGAATGGATCAATCGAAAAAATCAACGAAGCCTGGAGCGAAGGAAGAATCAGGATGGGACTTTTTGGCAAGAATCAGAAAAAGACCGTTGATCGAGGGGTTGGATAGTAGGCTATTTGTTAACGGTCCGCACATTCAAGAGAGCATAGAAATAACTGGAACATTATCGAGTGGCAAAAGCCTCTTGCTCGTGCAACTGATAGCAAAATGCCTTTTGCCTCCTGTTTATGATGGGATTCAGATCGAGGGACTCGGCATTGCTGTTTTGCTGATCAACACTGACCACCATTTCCGCGTTTCCAAGCTGGCTCATCTGATGCACTGCATCGTTGCCAAAGCTTGTAAAAACCAAGAAGTACTCTGTTCTGGAGCAGCGATAAAAGAACTATTGGTAGTTCCATGTTTGGAAAATCTGACAGTCGTTAATTGTTACGACAACAGTCAATTCAAAGTCACACTCGCTACACTGGATGAGATTCTTATGAACAATCCTCGGATAGGTCTTTTAGCTATGGACAGTATAGCCTCGTTTTATTGGCAAGAACGTGACGTCGGCGGAGTCTGGTTGATCAATCGGTACTTAAGAAACATTTTGAAAGATCTTCAGAAAAACATTGTCAAATATAACATTGTACTGATTTACACGAGGCCGAACAATTTTGCGTCCAAAGTGAGCGATGCAATTCCATTGGCTGAACAAGCAACTATCGAAAAAATAAATTATAGAATTGATCTCGGAAACGGTAGCTGCGGCGCAATTGAAAATGCGAAAGAAAATACACAAATTAGATTTAAAGTTTGCTCCGATGGAATAAAGTGGATTTCGGAAAGTTGAATTTCACGAGCATTTTATTTTTCTAAGCGGTTTTTCGTCGATTTCCTTCGTAGAAAAAATTCCGAAATTTTTTTGCATCGAATAAACATTTTCCAGAATTTTGGTTTCATTTCTTTACGAACTGCGACGCGTTTGGCAGATGACAATTTCGATATAACAAAATAAAACGGTAATTACAAGATTCGGTGTTAACTAAATATTTACAGTAGATAAAAGAACTTTTTCAGACACATCGAGCGGACACAACAATTTACATCCCGCTAATGTTACTCGTGGAATATTCGATCTCGTTGATGCGATATCTTCGACTATCTTGGCTTCTTCAGCAGTTATGCCACCGAGAACGTAAATCAAAATCCATGGATTATCCGTTGGGTGATGCTTCGTCAGACCCTTAAGAAGTAAACTGCAACGATGAAATTGTTTTCATAAATATTTCGATCGAAATCGAAAGAACGATCAACGGCTGGAAAAAATAGGGGAAAAATTCTATGTCAGGGGGATTAACCCTTGGAATGGGTCGTTCCGACCCCAATAGTTTTCCGTCAATAGGAACAAACGTTTTGCTATTTTAATTTTTTTTCCGTCAAAAAATATATTTAAAATGTAGATTCGTCGGGTCAAATCGACCCAGAATATTGAAATTGTAGGATGCTTACTTAAATCCAGCCGAAATAAAGGACGGCATTTTCTTTTGTAAATCTTGAATTTCCGGTTTGGCTGGATCCAAAATATCATTAATGAGGCGTTCGATCAATCCAGTACACTGAGCCATTTCTTGTGGGCTCGGTTTCACAATCATAGATCTCAAAAGAAAAATTAAATAAATAACAAAAAAGCATAAAAAACAGTCTCGGGATGAAAAATTTTGTTCTTTTGTTTTTTTTTTTACCGATAATCCTGAAGACTTTCTCGTTGCAATGCAATTGCGTGTAAAACTTTCATGATTTGTTCGGTAATTTTGATAGCCGATTCTCTCGCAGAATTTTCATCATTGGCTCCCAGGAGAAGTAAAGTTTGTTGATAAACCGAGACTTCTTGAGTCTCGAGAGAATCGTTGCATTTTTGTATGTCCTCGAAGATCGCATCGATCAAAGAACTCCTCAAGGAATCTTCTTGTACAGGTGAAAATGGAATTTCCGTACCGGCGAGAGAATAAATGAAAATTAACAAAACCAAGAGATTCTCCATATCCAATCCCCGGGCTCGTCGCATTTTAATTATGTTGCTTATTTGCGAAAGTATGCTCGAAGAAACTCGACTGACAGCCAAATTCTGGAGAACCAGTTTTTCCAGGCTCACGAGCAGCTCGATTTGGGCAGTTTTCTTCGATTTCAAGGATTGAATCACCGCCAAGATTATCTGGTTCGAAAATAAGTTTTATCGCTCATTCAAATCTTTGAGTAAAATTTTATATTCGTTATTTTATTTGCTCTTCATACCTGAAGCTTTTTGTTGGACTTTGCGATGCTCTCAATTCTCTCAGTGTCGCGGAACGCGTGAACGTTTTTTTCCAAACTGTGAACAGTGACTCGGGTGGGTAATCGAGTTTTCGGACTTTGCTCTACTGTCGAAATTTCCATTAACCATTTGTTGAGTACGAGCAATACGTCTTTTTGCTTTTTGCGTATGAGAAAATTGAGGGTCGCGTCGTCGTCGTTTGCCAGGCATCCGGATATCATCATGGTCAATGGACTTTCCTTCGAAAAATTATATTTCCATGACGTTGAAGTCTGCATCGTTGGAATGCAACGAAATTCTATTTTTTTTTATGCTCATTATCGCGACCCGAAACGTCCATGAGCTTAAAAATTTAGGATGATTTTGAAAATTGACGACTTATCGATAAAATTCAATATTTTTCGTTGGCATCCAACGTTGCAAACTTCAGCCTCATAAATTTTTAACGTATCGCGATTTAAAGTTGCTCTGCCGATTTATTTTTTCTCTCTCGCCTTTGGACTTTTGGATTTTTTCAATTTACCTCACCGTCCGGACATAACGGCGTCATATTAACGGCAACGTCGTTGTTGTGATATGGCAAATGTGGCAACGTACTCAGTATCCTCGAAAGCATCGATTCCGTGTCGTGTTTGGCCGCAGTACATAAATCCATTGTTCTGTCCACCAAAATCAACGTTACACCCGATTGTCCTATTAAAAACTGTTTCGAAATTGATTACGGTTTGTAAACATTTATTGTTTGCAAAAAAAAAAAAAAAGACATCGGATAGTTTCATTATTTCTGCCTAAAAATACTTTTGGAAAACAGTGCAAATTGTACGAACCTTTCTCCTGTCCACAGCGGCAGGTAAATTCTGCAGTTTGTCAGCGATGTATTCGCTGTGTGTACCCAACGAGTAAATGTCCTCTTTGACGTTGAAATGGGCAAATAAACTGTGCAACGAGCTTACCAAATAATCAGCGCTTGTGCCGTGCTCGTCTGTTAATTTGCCGTCTAACGGAGGCATTAGTTTTTCAAAAGGTGGTGCAACAAAGACATTCCTTGTTATCGGCGCGGCAAATATTGGACGAAACATAACTTCGCTCACAGGGTCCTAAAGAAATGAAACATACCGAATCTTTTTTATATTTTCTTATTTTTGACCCCCAAAATGCTCGGGATTCTGCTTTCCCAGGATTAGGGAAAAATAATGACGTTGAAGTTTGCATCGTTGGAATCGAACGAAATTATATTTTTTCTTTGGCAATGCTTATTACCCAAATGCATAATGTAATTGTGATGATGAAACGATAGGTTTTCGCGACCCAAAAAGTCCATCAGCCCAAAAAATTTGAATGATTTTGAAAATTGAGCAAATCATCAACAAAAATAAATATTTTTCGTTGGATTCCAACGTTGCAAGCTTCAGCTTCATGGCAAAAATACTTTGTTGAACAACAAATACCTTAAGTGGATTTTTCATTCTCATCCAACTCAAGACGTGTTGCCTCAATTGCTCGTAGCTGTTTTTCATCCCGTTCGAAAAAAGGCTTGCATAATTGAAAACAGAAAAATGTGCGGCACAAACTATTGTGCAACTGTCAAAGGAGTTCTTCTCAATTATGAGTTTCAGTGTTCTTTGGTAAAACGATTGGTCCGCCGATGTTACGATGATGACAGCTTTGGTAGTACCGCGAACTTTAACATACTGCAAAAGTATTTTGACATTTTAACAATTATTCAAAGTTCTTTTCGACTGCATTCGTTCATCAGTAGGAGTTTCAATTAATTGACCCAATTTGTCAATTGTGGTCCACGGGACACACAAGCTGTTTTTCTTTTGTTCAGGGAATGGGTGTGTTTACGGCAGAAATAATATATTTATCAATTTTTTTTTTTGCAATTTCCGTGGTGTGCCTTCAAAGTAGAATTATTGAAGAGTGTTCAGGAATTTTTCCAGATTTTTTCATTGGATATTACGTTTTGTAACATACCTTGGATCTTTAGCGAGCCACGATAAAGCTAAGTGGTGTCGAAAAAAAAGAATCGTCCTCGCACATGTACGATTTTGAATGATATGAGGAAAACATATATATATATATATATCTATATATATATATATTGAATTTTTCTAAAGGCGATAAAAACTTACCTGAAAGTTGTACATTGCCAGTTCGTGAACAGACTCCGCGCCTGCATCTTTAAGGGCCAAGTATGCCCTGTCGCCTTTGTACCAATGTAAACATTCGGAGGCGGCATGATCGATATAAACAGCAGCTCCTTGAGCTTTCTCAAAAATGTCATTCCAGCAGGCGTGTATGAAATCATTTATTTCGTAGCTGTCAATCATTTTTACGAACGTAAATAACAATTATGATACAATTATATATTTGGAGGTTTGACGCTGAACACTGTACAATATTGAAATTTATAACACACGCTGTGATTAAATTTATATCCTGTCAGCTGATCATGTTGACAGTGACAAGAGTTTTGTTTTTGCGCCTCCGACGTGGCGCATTTTGTAGCGGTTAACTTGCGAAGCTTCCGATGCCACGAAACTCGGTTGAAATAACAGATTCCACGGTCGGATTTTTTATACCGGGTGTCCCGTTCTGCACCAGTGATTCCGAATTCCTCGAATCATAAAGTTTTGATGAAGAATATGCATGTTTTTTCGTTCGTAACTGCATGGATTTGTGCACGGTAGTGCAACGAATGATCTGCCATAATCACTGGCTCAAAGCTAGCTGGATCAGAAAACACTGCTCTACTGTTCAGCTATACCTTTGTTTCAATCCCCCTCAGGATTTCTACACCATGTATACTGGTGTCGATATAATTATATACCGACGAGCTGATTGGGACTGGACTACCTGGACTATTTGAAGAAAGAAAATGGCCGGTCTTGGATCGTTCGTATCCGGAATAACAAAATTATTTACAAGAGGACCTGGAATCAGCGGAATTGTAGTAAGTATTCACGACGAAACAAAAACTTTTCGTCAATTTTTCACCATCAAATTCCATGTAATGATTATACGTGTCCTTTCCAAAGCTGAACGTTATTCATATGTCCTAGCGGCTTAACCTCAAAAACGTTTCGTTCATGCTAAATCTTCGACTAATCCCAATCTAAATAGGCGAGAAATGAATCAACAACTCCACCAGCAATAAGACCTAAAATGGTTGGAATGAATTGGAACAAATGGCCAGATCATAAAATGCATCGCGATGTTCGAAGACGAAGATTGGTCAAAGAACATGCTCCGATGAGGTTGCGCTACATAGCCATAAAAAGGAACAACATCCTTCCTCGTGAAATTCAAGTGAGTTGCCCATCCATTTGCACCTTTTGTGGAGCTGTCTATGAAAAATGAAAAATAAACAAGTTGTTTATTTCATTTTTTTATTATTTTGTAATATTTGAATTTTTAACAGAATAAAAAAAAAAAATTGTCAATTAAAAACGAAAAAAGTAATTTCCATGAAAGTTCTGTACGTCGGAGATCAGAAACGAAAATCTATTGAGAAAAAAAAAACTTTTCGAATTGAAATTTTTATATATTTTACTCAATTTTTATTTTTAATTTTGTAAACTTTTCATTTTTAACAAAGTTAAAAAAATTGTTGTCAATCTAAGAAAAAAAAGTAATTTCCATGAAAGTTTTGTGTGTCAGAAAACAAAAACAAGAATCTATCGAAATGGTTGAAAAAACAAATAAACTTTTTTGGTTCTTTTAAGGAAATTGCCAGCAAAGACATAGACGAGCTGCCGCGTCAGGCTGCTTTGAGACAAATTGTCTTTCGATGCAAACTGACCTCACGCCCTCGTGGAGTTGTTCACCGTTGGGGTTTGTCTCGTATGATATTCCGAGATCTTGCAGATTACAACAAATTGTCCGGTGTCCAAAGAGCCATGTGGTAGAAAAGCTGTGGGTTCTTTGAATAATTGAAATATCATGGCAAAACATCTCTATCATAAATATCCAGTTATATAATTCACGTAATACATATGCATTGGGTGAACATGTGTGTAAAAAGTATCGCCACAGAAATGATGGAAAAATAGACGATAGAAATGATCGTGCGAGTTTTGTTATTGAAAAAAAAAAAGAAAAGTCAAACGACAATATGACGATATTGTTTACGTCCAGATGAATATCTCATCGTTATCCTCGTTCTAGTACTTCACTTGTTTTCTACAATGCAAACAGAATCCGTTTGGTGAATATTTTATGGCTCTTCCGCGACGTTGTAATCAAGCATCAGCTCACGCGTCCACTTTGCGATTCTCGAGTACGTGGAAAATCACTCAAAACAGTTTAAGGTCGTCTGCTGCGCGAGCAGTTACGGCTCGGCAACCCTTTCCGTCTCTTCGCCAAAATTCCTCAATGAAAAACCGAGCGATTTAGTGAGATTTTGGTTTTTCTTGAATTTTCATAAATTCGAACGTTCAAAAAGACATTTATCAATTTTTTGGAAATTTGAAAATTTTAGAGTGTTGAAAAATGATTTGATGGAAAATCTTCGTGGAGTTTTTTTTCACGGTTGGTTGAGCGACATTCTCCGTCGATTCGGGAAATTTTTTTTTGCACACTTTAACGACAGTAGAGAAGAAAAAAAATTTCTTTTCGTCTCTCGATGTTTTATGCGAATTTTCGACGACAACGTTGCTAGAAGGACGATCCTTGCTGCTTCCTCCGAGCATTGGACGAGCCAGATACGAGGGAACGGATGATGAAAGCAAAAAGCGACCACGACGATTGACGATTAACTCATCTTATGGTTATCCAGGCTGAAATCTCACATACAGACCAAAAAAGCTGAAATATGAAAAAGGGTAAAATAAGTAGTACACGAAGATAATGTACGTTGACGTTGTTTGAGTAATGGTTCTCGATAAGATCGGATATTTTTCCGGCCAGCAAAGCGCAGTGTCACGATTAAACTTTCCCCACAATTATCAGCGATCATAAATATTCGACCAGTTCAATTTTCTCATGTGTACGAGTCACACACAAACGCTTAACTTTCTGTCTTGCTCGCAAACAATTAACAAACAAAAAACACTTTCCATTCTTCTTCCTCATTCGTTCCATTTTTTGTGGGAGAATATGTGTGCCCTCTAACAGTTTGGAGTGAGAAAAAATGGAAAATTTTAATCGCCTTTCAAATTTAATCGAATCCATGGCGATTTTCGACTTTAAATGATTTTTCAGTTGCATGGAGTTTGATGATTTCACCCTGAAGTTTGCTACGGTGGAATCCAACGATTTGTTTTCATTTGATTAATTTTATTTCTATTGGTGACTTGTTGAATTTTCAAAATTATCCCAATTTTTCAAGCTGATATACTTTTCGGGTGGTAACAGTCGAATCGTTTTATCATCACAATAAAATTCTGCATCTGAATAATAATTATCGCCACAGGAAACATAGAATTTCGTTGCATTCCAACGATGCTAACGTCGACGTCATATTTCTTCTCATATATTTCCCTTCTCGTCCCTTCAAATTGCCTTCTTAGCCAAAAGCCCACGGCAACCCGTGAGGCATTATTTTAATGAGTTGATTATGAAATGCAAAAAATTTCATTCACATTACATTTACATTCATTCTTCACTCGAGCCACTATTATTAGGTTTTGTTGAAAAATAGTCCCAGAAAAAACACAATTTTTGTTAGCAGTAAAAACTTCCGTTCCCTTTCAGGATATGATAACACGTCGTTGACGACTGCGCAGAAAATGCCTTCGAGGGAGATGCAAAGATCGAGCGAGTGTGAGAGTGGCGAGTAATTACGAAGCGCGGCTTTAGACACGTGTGACAAATCGCAGGTGCTGGTCATTCACTTCACGTGCATGCGATTGATAATTAAAAGATAAAAAAACAAAAAAAAACAAAAACAACAACAAGCGAGTTCAATACATCGGAAGGAGAAATACGTGAATCGTGTTTTGCGATAAATTTGTGTACTCGCTATTTAAATGGACCAAAAAGATACGCGAGTCGTGTTTTTCAAAATATCGGCGGGCTCGAGATTTAACGATAACAGATTTTTATGCATCGTAACTCGGTTCGTTCTCGAAAAATCACCGTACGATTTTGTAACAGATTTTATCTACGCAGGCCGTGATCCTTTTGCAATCGTCAGTGAACAATGTTACAGCCACGAGAAGTCACGAACAGTGAATCACTGATTAGCAAAACGAATAAAGTCATCAATCGCAAAGTTTGGCCAGTCTCAGATCCAAAAAAACAGGAAGAATGGGCCAAGGAACTCTGTTTCCAGCAAATGATCAATCGACCTGTGCAACCGCGATCACGTTCGTTGCTACGACCCGAGGGTTTACTCGATTTCCCAACGACTGCCGTTACTAACGTAAGTCTCAACGAACAACCATCAATTTTTTTCGCTGAATCTCATATTATTTTTAAATTTGCACGTTTCTATAAATTTGAGACGAAATGTACAGACTTAACCCATTTACGTCCAAACGTTCGGATTTTTTACCAAACTTTCAACGAGAGTATTTTTCATGTTATCGGCGTTGAAAAAAATTATCTTTCACATATATCGACGTAGAATTTTATGCTCTTTCAGAATACCGGCTCAAAATTGCGATAAGACATGAAGAAAAAAAGATATGGCCGATTCAAACGTGAAACACGTGAAAATTTTTGAAAAAAACTGTTTTTTGTATTTTTTTTTACGCCGTTGAAAACTGGGGAAAGGAAATTTCACCGTCTCATAGCTTCCTCTATAAGGAGGCAACGATGGCAGATTCGTTCTACCGACAGTTTCAAAATGCCACCCTACGAATTTGATTAATTCGGATGCCATACCAAATATGCTTTTCGAATAAAAAAAACATCAGAAAGCGTTATTGCCCCAGTGAGACCCTTCTCACATTTCTCTCGCTCAACATATCCCAAGGACAATTATCCCACAACTATAATGTTGCCCCCCGTGAGATAATATCGGGTGTAAAATAAATAGAAAAAACATACCAACTGCCGTATTCGGCCCATCTCTCTTAAAAGAGCTCTTATACCAACAAAGTCCTACAATCACATCATTCTATCAATAATCCCAGACTATAGGGGAGAATCGAGTAGAAGGTTGGCGAGTAAAATGCCATAGGCAGTGTCTGATTTGGCCTATACGACCCATTTAGATTTAGAAAAATGTGAAACTTTGGACAGCGGACTCGCGAATTAACTTTTTTATGGAGTTTTTGAAAATCTCAATGATTTTTGGAGGATGAAATTTTCCGAAAAGGGTTCAACTTGGGCTCATTATTTTCGTTTATTAATGCAGGAGCACGTGAGCCTGGGGCAATTTAGTTTGAGGCCAAAAAAATTGTGAAAAATGCGGTAAAATGATAAAAAAAAAAAAAAAAACGGAAGAACGAATGGTGAGAAAGAGGGTTGATTTTACATTTCCACTCAACGCATATTTACTCGTCGTATATACTTTCAGGATCGTGAAAGTTTTCACTGTGCAATGGGTTCGATCCTTATCGTTGCTCAATTTTTTGGACTCATGCCACTCGCCGGAATTCGGTCAGAGTCACCGAAAAAGCTTGCAATTAATTATTTCTCACCGAGAGCAGCCTACACATTCGCAGTAATCGCCATGCTGTTGGGAATGTCTGGGATCTCCATTGCTCACATGATACAGACCCTTAGACCGGACACATTCAGCATCCACGGTAAGGAGCATTAAAAAAATAGTCAATTTTCTAGAAATTCAAAGGATTGCACGAGTTGAGCTCGTGCAACGGAGTCGGAACTAATGAAAAAAAAAAAAAAAAAAAAAAAAAAAAAAAAATAATTTTAATTGTCGAAAATTCGAATCTTACATTTTTTTTGGGATCGACCCGAAGGCAAACAATACTCATTTTATTTTTACGTCTGTACGTATTTTCACTCTGACACAAAGTAATATTTACTGTGACTATGAAAACGTGATGACACAGCAATTTGTAGTGGAATATTTTGCTCTATGCAGGGGCTTCGAGATCCATCAATATTTCTATCTGGTATAATAAACCGTCAAGCATTTCATCTATGATAAGAGACACGCGTGTGACAACCGAGAAAAATAAAGTTGATGTTAGAAAACCCTGAACTTTGTTTGTCGTTTTCTCAGGCGGAATCGCGGCAGCGACTGCAGGGGCAATTTTTTACAGCAATAGTCTTCTGGGAACTGTTCTTTTTCTGTGGCTTGCTCCACGCTGGATCCCATTGCAACGAGACTGGAGAGCAATGGAGCGCCTTCTGGACAGGTCAATTCATTTCCTGCTATTTTTTCTCCATCAAGAAAAATCAATCCTTTCGAGAAAATAAAAAATTTCAGATTCTCAGAAAATCGATCGATCGAGCATGAAAAGTCGAAACAATTTTTGTTCTTTTTTTGCGAACAGGGATAAACACCGACCACCAACCTTACGATGGAAATTCTCATTGTTGACGGGTGTCATAATGACCCTTGCTCTCGTTGAACATTTGTTAAGCATTGTGAACAACACTCCGCTTAAATCTTGGTCGTCAACTTCGAATTTGACAGCCGAGAAATTCCTTCAGATTTACTGCGAGAATTCGCACGCCTTTATATTCTCACTTTGTTCGTAAACTAATTACTATTTTCGGTTATAATTTTTTTTTTCATTATTTTCATTGTGAATTATTTCAACTTTGCTGCGTGACATTTTTTCCCGCAGGTAATTACAGTCTACCGATGGGAATTTTCATTTTTTGCGTGAGCAAAATTTCAACGTTTACCTGGAACTTCACCGACGTATTCGTCATCCTGGTAATTATCAAATTCAAACGTCAAATATGTATTCCAAAAAGGCTGTAGAGACTTGATAAAAAAAAAGTTCATTATCAAGAAAAACGGGTGCACTTCCGAATAGCTGTTTCCTCCGATTTCGTTCAAATTTCGTACGAACTTTCTTTTCGAAAGATTTTTTGTTTTTTTTTTTAAGGTTTCCACTGGCTTGGCGGAAAGGTACAAAGTTCTTAACAAGAGGCTTATCACCGATGTTCCATATTATCGAAGAAATCTTGACTGGCGAGAGTTTCGGGAATCTTACGCGTCTCTCAGTACATTGGTCAAGAGTGTTGACAGCAAAATATCACCGATAATATTACTCTCATTCATGAATAATCTTTATTTCATTTGTCTTCAGTTGCTGAACGGCCTTTCGTGAGTTTTGGACAAATTGAATTCCTATAGGCTTTGAAATTAATATCAATCGTATGTATAATTTGCTCATTTCAATTTATTTCATCGCCTTCATCTTCAGCTTGTATTGCAGTTTGGACTCCATTTCGCATTTCTTTCTGGCGAATTGAGCAAATTTTTTTTTTTTTTAACCCTTCGTGGTCACGCTTTCGCCTGTGATCTCGCTGGTCACACTGTCTATTTTTAAACCCGCATTGTGACCAATTTATGAGGCTGAAAAATCTCAATAAATTACCGAATAATGTTGAGATATTGGAGCTTACATACGGATAGATTTTCTGAAAGAAATCGAAGGAGAACATTTTTCAAAAATGGCGGAGTTAAGAAAAAAGTTTTTTCCCTAAAATAATCGTAACTTCGTCCGTTTTCAGCATTTTTGCCTAAAATTCGCACCTGACATGCATGAAGATCTGATTCTCTTGTGAAAAGAATAATTAAGATTTTCTCAAATTTCATCCCTCATCAATTTTTTATAATTTTGCTTTCGATCTATGGGAGTTTTCCTTTTTGACATTGTTCGTTTCCATTCCACGTGTAATTATTGAATGAATTGATTCTCGAAAGGCCGAGGGAAACCAACATTCTAGGCACCTTTTACTTCTTCGGATCATTCGCTTTTCTTGTGGGGAGAACAGTCGCAGTTACTTTACTGACTGCTCGGATAAATGATCAGAGCAGACTTGTACTTCCGGTACTTTACAATTGTCCTGGAGCTTTTTACAATATCGAGGTATTGCCTTAAATTTGAAATTCTTTTCAAGATGTGCCGTGTGAAAATCGGACAATGGGATTATAGAGAAAAAATTACATGTATAATTGAGTAAATGTTTTTTTTTTTTTTTTTTTTTTTTTTTTTTTTTTTTTTTTTTTTTTTTTTTTTTTTTTTTACGAGTGATTATTGTCTATGAATTCCAGACGCAGAGACTGCAACAACAACTGACAACCGATGAGATCTCCTTAACCGGTCTGAGATTTTTTTCCATCACTCGAAACTTCATGTTGGCTGTGAGGAAACGAATAATTTTCAAAAAAATCAGGAAACACAATTTCAAGAAACACTCGAACGTGTTTTGTCTCTTTTTTAAACACTGTTTTCTTTTTCTTTTTTTCAAGGTCGCTGGCGCTATTGTAACGTATGAAGTCGTATTGCTGCAGTTCAACGTCGCCATGAACAAATAATTTCATTAAGAGCAAAAATAGAGATCGAGATTTTAGCTTATTAAATCGATTGCGGCACGAAATATTAATTCATCGTTTTTCTCGATACAACGTGCCACAGTATTGTGGAGAAATTATACATTAAATTTATGTGGAAAAAATCTTTGGAATTTTCTGCCGTTCCCCAAGGTGGGCGGTTATTTCTTTATGCACGGATTTTTGTCAGTCATAAAAAATGAACGCTGGGTATTTTCTGCTTCTCCATTGATTAAGCTGACCAGTTCATCTATATCGAGTGGTTGGATGAAAAAATTTGTGGATAATCGATTTGTGGACTGTTCTGGGTGCATGGGAATCCTTGATTGTTATGGTTTGAGAGAAATAGAGAAACCGATCGAGCGTTATCGCAAGTAATTACGAAGAGCGACTTCAGGGCCGTGTGAACAGAGCCAGATGTTGGTTATTCACTCCACGTGCACGCGATTACCGGAGAATTGCAAAGAGTTAAATCTACAGGTAAAAATAAACACCGATCGGGTTTTTTGAAAAAAAAAATCGGCCGACTCATATTGATAAGTGGCTCCGAGTTGCTTGAATAATTACGAAGCTGGTGACTGTAAGAATAAGCTATCTTGCTGTAATTAAAAAAAAATTCATGCCCGTTAGGTCAAGTTGTCCGTGGTAATTTGCATCAGAAACCAATGACGTGTATCTTATTTCTTTTAACAGGGTTGATGCCATATGGCGTCACAGTTTTATCGTGTTCGAGGGGTGATGACGCCATATGCCGCACAAAAGTTCGTATACGTTTTTTCCCGCGCTTGGGGCATTAAGTTCGATTTTTTTTGGCCCACCCAGGAGCGATGTTAGTCCATACAGTTCATAGCTTCCGGATGATAGATTATTATCAATCTTTTTTCTTATTTTTCTCTCCAGTTCCGAAATGCATTTCGGACAGAAGCAATTCAGGAATTCTAAAACACCAAAACATAAGATTTCCCGGTGATATTGGAAAAAATGTGCTTATTATTTCCAGGATTTATTGAATTTCACTGTAACTTCGAAATGACTATTAATTTCAAGTTTTGGATGGTTGGACCTTCGAGTGATTTGTAAAAAAGGAGAAATCAATATAGACAGTGTATGGCGAAGTAAACTGCTACGGGTAGTTTGGCCATTTTTTTTCAAGCAACGGTGAACTACCGAACGAATCGAATATGATACCATACATCACCAAACAATTCCGGAAAGATTTTTACGATACAGCGTGCAAAGAGTTCAGATTGGGGGAGATAGCTCCGAGGGTAACTTGGGCAATTTATCTTATGGAAAAAACTGTTTGCCAGTAACGAGTAACCATACCGTGTCATTGAGATACGACGAAATCCTCCGTACTGATAAGAAGTAGTCAATTTAGTACAGATCACTACAGTTACTCGGATTCATTCGAATGGTAACCCGCATTCTGGCACCGACCGTGTCGTCATCGATGCAGCAGAGTTCGTTCCCATTTTTCTAATAAAATCTTTTGGAAACAGCGAAACTGATTGGACGCAGAAATGACAATTCCGTTTTGACAATTGTTTGGCACGAACTTCGATTTTTACGTGAAAAACTATAAATCCCATATTTCCCACCGATCGATGAGAGTACAGGAGCTTAATTTCCGCATGTATTGAAATGCGGATGTCTCTATAAGTTTTTTTTTTTGGACTCTCAAACTCTCTAATATTGTGGAGTGTATTTTAGGGTGATGTAAAAAGGGGATGTGCTCGGAAGTATTTCACTATAAGAGGGTATAAGTTCTCTATGATGTATGGATGAAAGGAAAATTTATGGTCGCATCTTCCGCCACAACATTTCCCATATATATACATAGATAATAAATAATGTGGAAGGGATCCCAGGCCTTCTTGCTTTTAGGGAGTTTGGGAGGGAGTTACGTTTATGGCTTTCGTGTCGCCATTTTGAATCTGTGTTAGTTGGGTGTCTCTCACAAATTTTGCATCATGAATGCAGCCAAGATGACGTCGAGCTTATTGTTAAAAAATGTATTAATTGTACACGTCGACATAGCACTCGGAAATAAAATCAACGAATAGTTTAAACTTGATTACAAAAAGAAAAAACTTTTGCATATGTATTACGGAAAGTCGATATGGCGCTGGCATTGAAATTGAAATAATGAGTAACGATTTTTTTTTTTTTTTCAATCATCGTGTCCGAGTCTCGACACATTTCCAGTCTCCTAAAATCTACTCTCGATAGAATTTTCGGATGCTACTGTTGCCGTGGCCGTTTGCGTGGGAGTTTGTGAAGAAACGTTCGGATAATTGATCGCCACCACCCACAATGACGAACTTTCCGAACGTGTTTTATATTCTGCAAAATCATCGCATTAAGTAGTTTTTATTCCAAGGCGCATACTATCACGAAATTGCTATTTCTTCTCCAAAAAAACTTGAGTTGTTTTTTTCATTCAAGTATATTATTAACAAAAAAAAAAAAACGTAGAAGGCTGACACGATAAAGGTTTAAAATCGATTCCAAAGTGCAAAGAATCAATTTTTCAAAAGTTTATTGGAAGTTATTCGAGTCGAAAAGTACAATCTTGGGTCTGAGAGACCCGAAGAGTGCAAAAGTCGACCATTTTATTGCTAATTAACTGAAATCAGTTTGCGGATCAACATTTCCCAAAAATACTGCCAAAAAAAAAAAATCGGGGTCTCGCAGACCCAGTAAGTACAGTAAGACAGTAAAAAAACGTACTCCATACCGTAGGAATGGCACGCGTGTCATTCTCAAGTAATTTTTTTGACTCGGTAAAGTTGCCCTTGAATATGAAAGCACCGGGTTTACATATTAAGCTTTCTATTTCCCGATGAATTCGGTGGTTAGGGAGCATATCGCTGTAACTTGAGAGTTTCAGGTTTCAGCCCTTCTTAGCCTACACTAATTTTGGACCGTTGAGCAAACAGAGTGCCTCAAACCTCGTCCAAGAGTTTACTTTGATTTTACCATTAGGGAAGCCCTTCGTTGAATAAATTTCGTGAGTAGGTCACATTTTCAAGGGTAATACCATGCAATTAATAAAAAAAAAAACCAATGAGAACGTGTATTTTCTTATGGGGGACAGTACAAACAAGTTGAACTGGAGCCACCAGGTTTTTATTCGACGTTAACACGCATACTTTGCTTCAAGTAATAAACAGCGTTTTTAGGAAGAATGTCTGGGTTGACGTCTCAACCCTCGGGCTGCACAACGGGGTGACTTGTAAGGCCTTTTTGTGATTTCGTGACAACAATCATCTGTTTGCTTTTTCTCTTGGAATTCGATTACATTCCACTGGTATATAATTGAAGGCTCAATTGAAGGATCAACTTGGTCAAAAAGCTTCAAGGAGGTTGGCTACATACGACAATATGATAAGAATTTAATTAAATTTCGTGATAATATTCTTTAGTATCGAATACAATGACACAGTTTTTTTAAATTATTTTCTCGACTTTATATTTGTCGAATAATTCGAGTTTATAATATGCAAAAGATTTATCTATGTATCTGCATATCTGCATAATCTGATGCATATCTGAATGAGCATATCTGAATAATATGCTCATGTATGCAAACTCTGGTGTTCAATTACTCGAAAAGTATGTAGGAGATAAATTTAAAAAAATGTGTTTATTGATATTTTTGACACTAAAGAGTATGGTTCCGAAATTCCATGAAATTCTAATAATTTCAAATTTTTTTATGTGTGTAGGCACCCTCCTCAATAGTTAATGAAATTCTTGGTACAGTGTTACAGGGACGTACAAATCGATAATGTACAAATTTATAAATATAAATATCAAGAGAATGAAATATTGGGAGCAGGGCTTTATTTGACGAAAGAAGAGAACGAGGATGCTGTGAGGACGACCGCTCTGTACAAACAGGACGTTCTTGAAGCCTCTCGTAAGAAAAGCCCCGGCCATAAAACGGCGATAATTGTGGATCCTTGAGGATCCGGGGAGGCATGATGCCTCGCGTGTATCTCGCTGTCGAATTCGTTTAATCCTTGTGCAACATCAAGTATAAGAGGGCTTTCGCGTGCCAAGCAGATCCAAGCGAGAGACGAGCATGCAAGCGCGTAACGTTTAAGCTCAGTCGATTGTCTCAAGCATGGAAAATCGTACAGCGTTCGTTCCAACTGCGATAAAACACGCTCCGCCACTTGTCGCGTGCCACTCTCGTAACCGAATTTCGCCATTTGTTCGTTCATGAATTCTTCCAATTGGCTTGACAATTTTTTTACGTCGTTATTGCTCTTACGGCTCGTTGTCAATTCGAGGCTCGCTGCATCCGACAAATTCTTTATCGACGGACTAGCTCCGATTGTTTGCCCGCCTCCACCGTTCAACATTTTCACAGCCTCGTGACGCCTCGATGCTTGCACTATTTCACACACCCGCCATGACAGCTGTTTAATCAAATGAAAACTCATTTTTATTTCTTGTCCATTTCATTCAGTCACAGAAATTTCGACTCTCCTTAAATTCAAGATCATCCGGGGTTTTATATGTATTTGTTATATGATAACCAAAATTTCGAAAAAAATGTTATGACCGATTTTTTTGAAAAACCGGCTAAAGCTTCTTCGATATTACCTAAAAGGATATGCAAATTTTTCAATGCAAAGGATATGCCTCAACATTTAGAAATATAAATATTTAATGTTGAAAACTGGAAATCTTAACACGCGAATTTTTATCGAGATGTTGGTTATTACATAACAAATACATATTACCTCGAACAATCTTGAATTTAGAATATGTTGATCTTTGGCCAATAAGTTATAAGTTTTTTCAATCAACTTAGGCTCGCAAGCCATTTAGTATGTAAAAAAACTAGAAAGCAAAATTTATAATGAACCGTCGCCATAAAACGTTCTTAATCGATGCGGCGTAAACGATCGTAAAAAAAAATTGTAAAAAGAAGCAATGAAAATAAAAGTACCGTTGTTTTCTTTAGTAACATATACAAAAGCCCAAAAGGAAGGATGATTGAAGTAGGAGAATGGATACTTACGACGACCACGGAGAATAGTATTTTGGCTTTAAGGTCAGTCGCGTCCTTAAGAGCTTCGAGAGCATCTAGAGCATCGAGTGTGTGCAAGTACGCGTGGGCGTACAGAGCGACATACCTATTGGTAAGTTGCTCAGTCGTCCACGAGTAACTTCCCGTAGAGTCTTCGAGTACAAAGTCAACGTTATTGCTCGTGGTTTTGTTTGTACTTGTAACAATTACAACAGGCTCTGGAGTTGGGCTGCAACTGTCGTCCGTGTGATAACCTGCACTGCTGCTCGATTCGGCAGCCTCGAATCTGTCCTCTCGTAAGCTCTCCATTTCCTGCTTAGTTCCTCCATTCTCCTATTTTCAATATCAATTTATCAGCCATCTTATCTTTTCCAATTCGTCACAGACTTTTTGCTTTATTCTGATTAAATTTTCTCAACGACATTTTTTCGTTTAGATGAAGAACAAAAAATTGTCAGCTTTTTTCTATTTGCATTTTAATTATATAATTCTTACAACTTTAGTAAGAACTTTGAAGAGAAGAACTTTAGAAAGTAAAGACGAAGTACAAACATATACGCAATATTTTACAAAATTCCTGAAATTAATGCGGTTGGACCACTTTTCGAAAATCTCAGATTTTCGTAAAATTTGGAGGGTTGTAAAATTTCAACCGTTCGACCGATATTCCCCCAATTCAATACCGACCTTTCTATCATGATGCTCTTTTTAGATAAAAAAAAAAAAAATATCAATGAATCTGAAAACTTGCGAAAATTAGATTTAATATTAATATTTTGATATTATAACAATAAAAATAATAATAATAATAAATAAATAAAATATAATAAAAAAATGAAAAAAATAATAATAATAAAAATATAAATATTTTTAAAAATTGAAAAATGCTGCACAAACTGTATTTTTTTAGCGATTCCTACAAAGTTCTCAGAGAATAAAGAGCTTGTATGGATTAACATGTGTGCAAAACGGGAGCCCTATAGGTGCAACCGTTCTCGAGTTATAAATGTTTGAATTTCACAGTACCATTACATACACACGCACACATCCGAACATTTGGTTTAGATATAATTTTCCGATGTTTTGAGACATTCCAAGCACATTGACATTGAAATGTGGAAAAAAAATCTCCGTGACATGGCTTCCTCTCGAGATAGCAAAAAAATCTTGAAATCCATCACAATGAACGAAAAAGATAAGTTTTGTTGAAACATGAGGAATTTTTGTGGAAGGGTAGCAACGAAAATGAATGAAAGAAGGGAAACAAAAGTGAGCCGAATCGGGGCCAGGATCGTGAAATCCTCTTGTACCCCGTCTCTATCGATGCAAAGCTTATATATTCGTCGCAAGTTTTGAATATATTGATTGAATGGCTGGCTGGAACGGTATATGTTTTGTTGAGTTGGTAGAGAAAGCCAGGACCGGAGTTGAATCGTTTTGTTCGATCGATTGTGCGATTATTTTCGAAATCTATTTTCAATTGTTCGTTTGCTTATCCTCTGGATTCGAAATGGAAAGAAAAAACGGAGCTCAAACTGAAGGCAATACACTGGGAATAAAATTTTATTGGGAATCATCGAGATTTTGTTGAACACGTTGGACTAACTATTCTTTGGATTATTTAAAAAATTTCGTTATTTGAGCAGTACATTTGGTTTCTAACACGATTATCAGCAAAATTTACAATTCGAACAACAAAAATTTGTTTCCGCAGGGACTTTCTAGATTATTTCCCACAGCAATGACACCATTTTTGGGATCGTCAAAAAAAAAAAAAAACGTTTAGCCAGACGCGTCGAACAAGATATTGATCTTTTCCAACAAGACTTTTTTTTTCAATGTAGCATTTGCACGCGAAGTTGGGTGATATCTAAATAAACAGGAGATTACATTGTCGGATGAAGAAATTGGATTTGTCTGTTGTGTGAAGAATCGATCGGTGAATAAATGTTGATCCAATTAATCCACTTGGACAATGTATACTCGAGGAGTAACGGCAAAATATTTTGTCTCTCCGACACGTGCTGTGGCCCAAATAAAAATGAAAACAAACCTGATAACCCGCAGGCATATCCGATTCTTCGTTCATCAACCGGAGGGCGAGACTACAAGCGCGAGAAAACTGTAACAGACTCGCGGCTAGAGCCGGAGTTTTTGTCGCGGCTAAGCTTCCGCTGCCGCTGCTCAATCCGGAAGATTTTCTCACTGCGTTCCATTGTCGTAACGCCTCTTTGTCCCGTTCAACCCGACGTCTCAGCTCACCGATCAAATCCTCCAAATTACGATCGCTCGGCTTGCCCAATATATTCAAAAGACTTTGATTGTCAATCAAGCGTTGCTGCACCTCGCTGTACTTCAGAGATAATTGCCGTTGATGACTCGCAGCACGAACTTGTCGATCACCAGCTGTTAGTTATCCCCATACTCATTAAAATGTATTTCGTATATTTCCAAAATTACCGAAAATAACTCGGTCAATTTGACCCACCAACTCAAATTTTATTCTTTCAAAAAGTTATTGACTATTGAAAAAAATCCTTTCAGTCAAGCTCAACAACAAATTGCACATATTTGCACACATTCTCGTATTCAGCCATCCTTAAGAATTACTAACAATAAAACAGATAACGACAAATGTTCCCTTGCATATTCATTGCCGTCCGATGAATAATGGAATTAAGCGTGGATGTAATTTAGCACCAACGTGGATTAATCGATTCAAAATGAAAAAATATAATCACGTGCTTCCGCGATTGTTTTGCAGATGGGAACGCAATCGTCCTTTAGCCAGGCTCTCATATACGCGACGAGAACAATGGCAGTGAATAAAGCGTGTTATCGGAGAAAATATCTTCGCGGCTAGTTAAAGAGGCTGCGTGTTCGTCAGTTAATCAATTAATGGAATAAATCATCAACGTAATCAACGATCTAAAGTTTCGATGTTTCTTGCATGAAATTGAGACTTGAAATTGAAGAAAAACGCTCCTTCAGCTTTTTGTTTTCGTTTGAATTCATTTGCATTTTTTCAACAAGACCAGCGAGTGGCTTGAGATTGTCTCCATCCTCGTTTCATCAGGCTGGCTTAATTCCGTCTTCGTTCGCAAGGGTGTTTATTTTTTATTTTTCGTCCGTTGTGTATCCTATCCACGTGTTTATATACGGTGAGGAAAAAAGTGTGTCCCATCTGCGTTCCACAGCTTCGATACACAACAAAAGCCGCAAGAGAGGCGAGATGAGAAGAAAAAAGGTGGAAAGAGAAGGGGAAGAGAGGCGGATGAAAGAGAAAATAGAGAAAGGAAGAATGAAAATCGTATTTCCTCGTGACAATGAGAACAATGAGGCGTAAAATAAATGTATATACATGCCTTTTGATCGTGTACCACCAACTCCAACACCGACACCCACTCCACCGCCAAGACCGCCGTTCTGTTTACCCCAGCTTTCGATTTTGTGTAACGCGAGCTTGTACGCCTCCAATCGAGTCTCAAGTTCATCCCTGAGTTTGGCAGTCAGTGGTAAGAGGGTAGTCGGTGCTTCTCCCGGTGATATATGCGCAATTGTTGTATTCTTTTGTCCCATTGTCATTGTCGTTGTTAATAAAGGGTTACAAGAGTTGTTGATGTTACGTCCTGTAATTACACTCGTTTGGTTCGCGTTGCCAAAACCGGCGAAGCCGATGAAACTGCCACGAGAGGCTGTCATCGTCTTTGTCGTCGTTGAACTCCAACGACGATTATCCACCTTGGTATTCGAAGCTACGAGCCCATGCTTGCCAAGACCCTCGACAGCCCTCTCCAATGATCTTCGTCTCGATGCCAGTAGCTTCTTTGAACCTGGCGACAATCTCGAGAGCGTCACAAGTAGCTTGCTCCATATCTGTGCGTCCCGGAGATTCTCCGTTCTTGAGATGTGATGCACGATTCTCCATAATACCTGATGCTCTATTCTACCAAGCATCGCATCGTCGATACACGAATCATTCGATTTAACCAAATCAAGCAAACGCGCATATACCGCCTCGAGCAATGATAAACTATGCGGTAAGCTCTCCACTATCAAATCTACCGGTATGTCTGGCAATGACGCTTTGAATGTATAACGTGGTAACCTCAGCAGGAAACTTGCCGCTTCTCGGTATTGACGACCCTCGTACAGCCTCAGCAATCTTCGCAAAAATTCAAAATAATTTAATCTCAACTTTAATCCACCACGCGGCATTCAAATTTTCGTCAACAAAAATTTGAATAAATTTCTTAATTATGCTCCAGCAAACGTTCGTTTGTAGTGTTTCGTTCTTTGATTAATTCTTCCCGATAACAAGTTATAAGAAAAATTTGACAATCGTTCACACAAAAAAACTCCCTCGTACAAATTTTGTATTTTATTGTTTTATTTTTTTTTCTCCACACGTCATTCAAAATTTGCTCAACAAAAATTGAAATAAATTTCGCAAACGATGGTTTATGGTATTTCGATCTTCTATTAATTCGCGATGACAATTCGGAAGAAAAATTTGACAATCATACTGATCAAACAAACTCGATCGAACGAATTTTTTTAAAACGAGTATTTTGGGACCCGGTAAAGATTGTTGAATTTTTTTCTTTTATTTATATATATATATATTTTTTTATCGCGACGAGGTATTCTTGAAGAAGTTTTGTATGGCAAATGAGATTGAAAGGATTTCGTTTGAGAAGAGGTAAGATTCAGGGATGCTTGGTTGATTGCGGTTGTAATGTTATTTGACGATTCAGAAAAAAGGGAAAACCAGGAACGAGAGTGATAGTATTCGAGGAAAATAAAAGTGAGTGGATGTTGAGAGAAAATAGAAGGAAAAATATCGACGAAAAGGCGGGATGACGAGGACGACGGGTGAAAATAATTTATGTTGAAGTTACAGAACATCTATATAGACATTTTGTTAGCGTCCTTTATAACTGTATACGTGAAAAGAGTGTTAAACGCAAGAGACGCGATGGAAGGTCAGAGATGCAGAAAGTTGAAGCCACTAAATGACAAAATGCAATATCGGTTGATGGCTCGTGGACCGATGAATATAATGCAAGGTAAAAGGCTATTAACGCGATGAAAAAAAAAACCCTCCAACCGATCAGTATAATTCAATATGAGACTCGAAGCTTCAAGAACCTAGCGAAGAGATTATTTATTATTGAAATACCGCGCAAGGGAATAAAAAATGCCGATAGAGTTTCGCCAGCGAGAGTCGGAGGCGCGAATGAAAAGCTTAAAAAAAAGCAATCGAATATTTTCGTCGCGTGGGAGTCGAAGAAAAACAACGACTTTCGATCTTATTTGACCGGACGATCTCCAATTAGGAAAAAAGCTGATGGCTTTTTTAGTTTGTTCGAGGAATCTGGGTCGAGCCCGTTTTGGAATACAAAGCATTATCGAATTTCAATCAAAGGACGTTGTGTATGGCGACGGCCAATTGTCCATGGTTGTTTTCAGTTTTTTCTTGCATACTAAATGCTTCGCGGGCCCAAGTTCATAAAGAAATTTATGACGAATTGACTCAAGGGTGACATATACTCTAAATTCAAGATCGTCCAAGGTAATAGGTATTTGTTACGTAATAACCAAAATTTCGAAATAAATTTATAACCGATTTATTTTTTTGAAAAACTGAATGAAGCTTCTTCGACGTTACATAAAAGGGTATGCAAAGTTTCAAGAGGCTCACTATTAAGAAATCGGTTAAGAAATGTTGAAAAACTTCCAACACGCGCTTTCTTGTTGTGAGGAAGTATAAGTAAAAATTGGGAAGATTTTTATAAATAAATATCTCGACTCAATATAACTATTTTGTTTATGTGGTGAAAATTAAAAGGAATTCTATCGATAGACAATTTGGCATGCAACGTCTTTAAAGTCAAGATAATCCCAGGTAAAATGTATTTTTTATATAATAAGTAAAATTTCGGAAAAAATTTACGACCGATTTTTTTGAGAAGCTGAATGAAGCCTCTTCGATGTAACATAGAAGTGCATGCAAAGATTGGAGAAGCTTCACCAGTTCTCGACTTCTATATGGTAAAGCCTCTTGAAATTGCGTGAGCTATTGGACATGATTCTCTTTATGTGGTGCAAAGTCAAAGGAATTTTATGGATAGCAAACGTAGCTTACAACGTCATAAAGCGGAAGAATGTATCGAATGGAGTGAGCAGTATCACAACGTAGGAATAAATGATTGTTTGATGAAGAATGGAGGCTTCAGCTGGTGCAATAGTGTTTCTATATGCATCGTTATTTAAACGACAGTGAATCTTTGATGTGATATGCGAGCGTGATGATTAAATTAGGTAAATAAATTATAGGTAAGGAGATGAACGAACCGTCTGAGAGCAACCCGAGGGTTGCAGGAGAGTTCCTCCTCGACGATGCCGGGATATCCGACCTGAAACTGCGCGCCAGGTCCCCAGACAAGTCTTTGAATAGGATTTCGTGCTCTCTCGGGTCTTATCCTCTCGCAGGAGTTGAGGCTGCACATTGAGGCAGATCCAGCTGTGCTTTTCCACATATTGTTGCTTTTTTACGCTTTTCTTTCGTTTGCAGTGTGCACGAGAGTGTGCACTATTTCTTATTTTCGGGCGTCTCCTCGAGAAAGCACTCACTCTCGTCCTAGAAAAGAACGTCTTGATCTCGCGTCAAGCGTGTATACGTGAAAGCTTTCCGCTTTCTGGCGAGACAACCCGTGGGATTAGCCACGATTTTTCAACTGCCAATTCGGGAGACTCACGGAAGATTTCCCTCAGTGTCATTGAACGTATGTATACACGTAAATATATATATATATATATATGCACCAACGTATAGAGACACACGCGAATATGGGCAAATGACCTATAGCTCGGAGGCTTCGGCTACGGCCTACTTAACGGCATCATGTACTTTGCCCACTTATTGGGATGAGGGTGTCCACAGAATCGTACGCACAATAAGAAAGAGCGAGATTCGGCGACTGCCCCCTGCTGATCCGTTTCATCTGTTTTTCTTCCCTCGCCCGTTCGTTTATCTCAAAACACTGGCAGGTGTAACACGAATTAAAAGCCAACTCGGGCACTATTGCACTCACTGCGCTGTGTTTACGAGTGAGAAAGCTCGTTTATAAAAATACACGAGGCACTAGAGCGACGCGCGAAAGCTCTGGCTCCCCGCTCGGACGAAACTAGAAAAGCACTGACCGTTTCCGCAATTGGATTCACGATATTTACTTTTTATCCGCATATCAAGCAGAATCCGATTGAACAGTCGGACGAGGCGGAAAAATGGAGCAAACTATTGAAATCCAACGATTGATTGAGGCGGAAATAGAATTTGGGTATTTCGGAGCCGGAGGCAGCTCGGCAATTGGTGGAGGTTGAATGTAAGTTCGGAAATATGTTTATCGGAGACTGTGAGGAGAAAAACTTGTATTTCCTCGTGTTACGAGTTTCACGAGACGAATGAGAGATTCGAAGGTACTTTCGGATCTCTCGAAAGTACCGCGGGGAAGAGACCCCGTTTATTCGAGGTGGAAGTCGGTCTTGTGGCATTCAAGGTGCTCGAACGGAAGAGAGAAAGAGAGTGAGATTGTGAGAGAGTCGCCGCACGACGGTGCGGCCGCAGGAGATGGGATATGAAGATGAAAAGACAAGAGTGTGGTCGTGGCGTCGGGTCTCGTGAAAGAACGTTTATGTGATACACACAGGTCTATTCTGTGCTCGTGCCGCATTGCGAGCGTATTGGCTCGCCTCGTCTTTTCCATCCTTGACTTTTATAACGGGGCGAAAGAAGAAGGATAAAAGGAGAGAGCGAGAGAGAGTAAAAGAACGGATGTACGAGTGGCTCTCGCGTGCATGCATCGCATCTCGGTATATGATAGACCTTGAAACTTGTTTGATATTTACGCCTTTATGTTTGTCAGTCGAAAAAACTTGCACATTTGCTCGAACGCTCTCGGCATTTAGCCTCTCCAGCTTCCGCTGCGTACATATTTACACTCACCGAGTTGATATAAGCAGATGTACGTATTCGTGCTGCATGGCTACGTGGAAAAAGTTAATGCGTATGAATATAATGTTATTATTTATTTGGAATTCTGGGACAAGCGTTTCCCACAAGAGCTCGCAATAGCCCAGGGAATATGAAAGGCGAAGATCGAAAACCGCTAGAACTATCAACGCTCGAGTCAATTCACACTCACACACGTTAACATTGTGTTTTCGAGTTAATTTGTAGAATGAAAAGGAGAAAAAAACGTCGCGGGAGGAGCGGGCAGGCGTGCTCGCAATAATAATGCGAGCGCGCCGCGCACTGCTATCACGTGTATGAGAATTCTTAGCCCGCGCGTTTGGACAATCAAACTTTTAATTTACTTCACACGTTTTAACGCTCGTACTAAATCCCCGGAACGTTATACACGCGGGTGAAAGCATTACAATTATCAAGCTATTTAAGGATCTCACTGCTCCATGCTATAATCAACATAAATTATTTCTTCGAGGCTTTTGTACGAGATATGACATTGAATTCCCCTTACCGGAACTAGATCCACTCGATTAAACGCTCCTCCAGTTTCTGGAGGATATTATTTTTGGGAAATGGCCTGTTGCGCTCGTTCGACAAGTTTAGTTTCCAGCAGAGCAGCAGCAGCAGATAAGAATTATCTTTATTCGTCGTGGGCGAGAATTCTCGTCAATTATTTTCTGTTTTGATTGCTGCGCACCGAGCAATTTAAAAATCAATCTTCGTAGAGCTTTTTCCATCATCGAAAAGTACACGCGCGGCGATTGACGTTGCATTCTAAATCATCGAGTACCGCGAGTCGCCTTAATGAAAAGCTTTGAGTTACGTTATCAAGTTTTCTTCCACCTCGAGTATGAATATTGATATGGAAAAATGAAGAACTATCTGTTGAGCCGATTCTTGCGTATCGCGACGTGTATAACTATATAATCGCGCTGGTGCATCCTCTCCTCTCAGATTACATGTTTGCAACGTCGCGATATCGTCCAAGAGAGGAAAAGACTGGGACAAACGACCTACTGGCCCGCATTCCTTACTCGCTCGTCTCTCTCTCTCTCTCTCTCTCTCTCTCTCTCGCGTCGAGCGCGCTTTGCCCTCGGCTTGTTGTCTTCCCATGAGCCGTAGTGTGTGCATCTTTATTCCTTTCCTCCTTTCCATACTCATCTCGTCTTTGGCTTCTACTCATACTTACGAACGAACAAACTATCTTCCTCTTCCGTTTTACTTTTATGCGAGTAAGATCAGCAGCGGCGACGACGATTTCTGCTCCCTAAGCCTTGGCATATAGCGACGTTCCATTTGTGCAATGAGCTGGTGCGAATTTGTACCACCCACGCTTCTTAGGACAACGTGGTTTGTCTTTGCCGCACGTGCGTCCCGATTTTCTGATTCAGACAAATAAATAGAAAGTCACGATTAATTGTCCTTTGACGCGAAGAACTTTTATATTTTTCGACACTGGAAATGAAATTTGTTAAGAATCGTCGAAATTTTCTTCAACACACGATAAACTAAATATTTTTTTGAATAAAATTTCAAAATTTTCGTTAATTTGTCAGTTCATTCGGTTTTTAGCGGAATCGTCAGCGAAATTTATGATTGGGAAGAATAAAATTTGCTTCCTGCGTTCTTGCTGCGCTGAGACTATTTTTGGGATTATGAAAAAACGTTTAGTCGAACGTATCAACCAAAATGTCCATCATTTTCAACAACTTTTTTTCTCAATTTCTAAACGAGTGCCGCGAGGATTTTTTCAACTTTTTCGAAATTTCGGTCAGAAATTCGTAATTAAGCACAACGAGCGTAATCAAGTCGTTTATTAAACCAATTGCGTACAATCTACGTTTGTTCCATCAACCAAAAACTTGACAAACAATTAAGCGACGCTCTTAATGTGCACCACATAAGTCCTTTTGTATTTTTGAGCACAAGTGTAAAAGGCAAACGAGAAAATGGCACGCGGCTTTTTGTTACACTCTGCAAACGTCATCGACTCGTAAACATGCACGTATGTGGGTCCGAGGGTCCCTAGTATTTTCTGGCCGTATAGTTAAGCATTATTCGACGCTCGTAGAATCGAACTCGTGCACTGGGTCCTATATAAGTTTCGAGCGACTCGTGAAGTGAACTTTTCCGCCGTCAAGCTTCTGGAAAAAGTGATATTTTTTGCCAATTTTTCAGTTGAGGAATATTTTTTCTCCGCGCGGGAGAAAAGCCAATGGCAAAAAAAAAAAAAAACGCGCTCCAATTCCGTGGAAACATATATTTTTGAAAAGGACGATAAATCAACGATTTTTTTTTCATGGTTCATCTTACGGCTCCTGGGCCATTTCGATAAGACGCCAATTCCGTTATGAAACTGCAATAAATTCGAATTACGTTTTATTTGGAAATTCGAGGAGCAAAGAAAGATCTTGGAAATAATCTCGCGGTAAAATCTTCATTGAGTTTATTCGTTGAGGAAATAAAATGAAAATTAGGGAGGGAATACGGAAACCCCCATGGCCAGAATTCTCATCCTTTCGACCTGCGAAATACTCTATTGGAATATATACAGCCATAGCTTACTGATTTGGATGGGGGTGTGAGAATATATGTAAACTGTGCACAGGAGGTAGTCGCGCTCGTGACTCTCTCTCTCTCTCTCTCTCTCTACCTCGCTGCTGACTCCTCATCGATCCGAGCTGCACCTTATCGTCGAGCTTCCATCTTCCCTCGGGCTCACCGGCTCTCTAGCAATTATTCCAAGCGCTAACTTCCATTGGCGAACTCTCCCATATAAATAGCTATACGAAAATATAGCATAAGCCTATTATGGCTATGTAGATTTAGACCATATTGCACCCACACGCCTGCTCCCTGTTATTATATTTCCACCGAAGACACAATAAATCTTTTTATTTTCAAACACACTTACAAATATGATTTTACAGCACGAATAAACTCTCGTTTTCACTGACGTCAGGTAATCTCTAAATTCTCCATCACACCGTCTATATAACCGTCCTAGAATAACCAGTTTTAAGTTTTAACTCTCACTCAGTGCACATAACCAAAACTCACTTATTCAGTCTTCCTCTTGTTTGCATAGACGCAACTTTCCTCCTAGTCTTAACGTCCCACTGCATATTCCCTCACCATTTTATCAAACTTTTTATAAGGATTCTTCAAGCGTACAATTCCATATGCCGTACTGTTTAACTTCTATGAAGAAAATAATCTTGACCTCGACTCCAGCCACACTTGATGAATAGAAAAACATATAAAAATTCGCCACTTTCGAATTCTTTGAGTATGCACTTTCTTTCCATTTTATCAACGTAGCTTTCGAAATTTACGACGCGTGTACGCATCCACAAATAATAAATTATTTCTTCTTTGTTATACTTGGCCAATTTAAATTTTGTCGATTCTTGCTCCTTTTCAACTCTCTATATGCACCTTGACCGATTAAGGAGCTTGGGTACATGCGACAATATGATAAGAATTTTATCAAATTTGGTGATAATATTCTTTAGCATCAAATACTATGACACACATTTTTTTTTTTTTTTTTTTTTTTTTTTTTTTTTTTTTTTTTTTTTTTTTTTTTTTTTTTTTTTTTTTTTTTTTTTTTTTTTTTTTTTTTTTTTTTTAAATTGAAAAAAAATTCAACTCCTCGTGTTTAGGAGGAAATATTGCTAATATTTTCGAATTATTTCTTTGAAATCCTGCGGTAGGAAAGTTTATGCATTTGCGGTTATGAAATTATTATGCTCTTCACTCTCGCCATGCACCCAGAATATAGCTTATTTATTATATTTTTTTATTTTGAACTATATTTTTCATTTCGCCGAGCCGCTTCGATATGTTCATTGGAACTCGATTCACGTCTCGTTGAATGTTGGAGAATATATTAAAGTTCGGTTAAACAACTTTGCCCTTCAAATTATTAGCAGCATGGGAGCATAATGCATGCGTTTTTCACAACAACGCGCCGTTCGTATTACAAACTTGGTTGAACGGTCATTTCATATATATATTCGTTTTACAAAGCGTGTCGAAAGTTCGCATGGAGCAGAGCCAGTCATTGAGAAAATGTTTTGTTGGATTTTCACACAGAAATTTAATCTACGAATTGAAAAAAAAAATAGGAAACAAAAAATGTTCTCCTTGAGCGAGTCTCGTATCAATGTCGATTCGCTGCATGTTCCGTGCAGTTACAACGACGAGCCACATTTTTAATTAATATTTATGGAAGAGAACGAGAGGATTCCTTGGATAATGCAGCGGAGGAAAATGAGAAAACTCATTATCGTCGTATAACGTTCGCGTTGCTATAATACGCACACATCGCGGTTTTCTAAACATGGAGGATCGAGGATGGCAGTAAGGAAATGTCGTAGATAGGAAAAACGTGGATACGATAAAGTGCAAGCGAGAGGATGAAGCAGCTGCTCGTGCACATTTATTCCGCGCTGGTCAGGTTCACAGGCTCTGCTCCTTCGTCTCGTTTACGTTCAACGACACCCACCGCAGCGTCAGTTACACGCGAGAACTTGGTATATAACCTTTCTCCTTGCTGTGCATATACATATATTTATTAAATAAAGCCCTTGAAGCTTTGTTGTAAAATCAACTGTCCATTGTCAGAATACACACAGCCTCCAGTTATTCCGTGTTCCGTTGACGAACAACGCGACGATTATGATGATGATAGTGTGGTTTTAAGAGCCATCTCATAATGGCCCCTCATTTGCTCCGGTATCAGTAAACATTCCGGCCAAAGCTTATTCGCCTTCACTTGCACTCTGCGCAAGCAAATTTCGTCGTGCTCCAATTCCTCGTTTCAAACTGCTGCGTCCCGGACGTCGCGATCGAGATTAACGGGGGGACGCGCACCAATCGATCACTCCATTCCTTTAAACCTCAAAGCGCCACTTTTCTCAGTGAGAACATTTTTTCACTCGAGACTGAGATAAAAGTTGATAAATTTTTGTATGAGACAAAATAACGAGGGCATAGATCTTTTAACCCTTTTGTTATGTCCGCTATATATCACGTAATGAAGTTGGCATACTTTTGGGAGCTTTTCGCGATATTGAAGATTCCCAGCTGCCACAAAGTACCGAGCAGACTTTCAGACACTTTTACGACGCTCTCAATCTTTTGGTACTTGTGAAATCTGGCAAATGTAAAAAGACTTTTGGATTAAATGTCTCGCGCGTATTAACGAGCTGAGTAGCATCGAGGCTGCTGTGAGAAGAGGAATCACTACTTTGCGGTGCTGATATACTTCAAAGTTTATCCTCGAGCTTGCAGGCTCGTAGGCTCTTCCAACATTTGCAACGAACCGGAAGCCCCCACGAGCTCTTCTGGTACAAAACTCAATGAATTCGTAAGTATTCCCGCGCCGCAAAGTTCCCTCCTGCATGCGCGGAGTGTAATCATTCGAACAGACCCATGAATCCACCGAAACGACTTGAAAAGTCTCTCTATCCTGAATTTTCGAATGTCTAAATCTTAATCGAATCTACTGCAACTTGAATCTCCGTGAATTTCGTTCTACCAAAGAAGCCAAACACGATCAAAGGAATTTCTAATAATATGCAGACGCGGATGCACATCTAGAGCTGCATAGCAGACACATCCAAGAATTTGCAAAGCCCCAGAATTCTTTAGCCAAGATGAATTTCAAAAGTGAACCATTTTCGATCTCGTTGAAAAAGATTCCCGCAAGTATGAGATTGTAAAGTGATGGTACAGGAATGTTGAAAAATATCTTTACACTGAAAGGAAAAATGTTCAAATCTCAAAAACTGTGTCATTGCAGGAACAAATATTCAAGAAAGTCTCTTCGGCGTTCCAATCGTGAATTTCGCTAAAAATTCCGTTAGAAAGCAAAGTGCCGAGTCGAAATAACGAAAATTTTGAAATAATCGAAAAAAAAATATTTAGTTTATCTTATTCAACGAAATGTCGACGATTTTCAACAAAATTTTCATTTCAGTGCACGAGAATGTGCTTGAATTTCTAACAAAATATAACGTCAAATCCCGGGAGCGCGATGTCGGTAAGACATTAAGAAATTTCTCGACGATTATCCTGCCGTTTTGCCTATTATAGTCAAAGCTGAATCATCGAGATGTCGTTCCACGTCAATCTGGGAAGAGGAGCGTAAAGGAAGATAAAAAAATAAAGCCTACACGTGTTTCTCGTAAGTGGATGACGGCGTGAAACATCGACTTTCTTGCAGAGAGGAAAAGAAAAATGTCGTATGGTTATAATGCTCGCGTATGGCTCGTGCAACGTGTGGTAAATGGTCTGCGGTTATTGTTACGATTTTACGATGGATTAAATAAAAGGGAGCGAGAGAGAAAGCTGGCGAGATGGACCGAGTGATGATGCTGCGCGGCAAAGAGGAGCAGACAGCGAGGACAGGATGAGAATGAGAGAGTCGGCGAGAGGAAAAAGGGGAGGGGCGAGAGAGAGAGAAAAATAGAGAGAGAGAGAGAGAGAGAGAGAGGAGAGAGAGGAGGATGGTTATTCTGTGTCGCGCGTCAACCCAGCCCGATAGAGATGGAGCTTGGATGATCGATAGGGTATAACCACCACTCTGGGTTCTCCTATCCTGTTCTATCGCGTACGAGCAGCCACCGGCGCTGTGGGATATTCGTTGCTGCATAGCCAAACGTCTCTCTCGTCGCTCGCTCTATTCTCGCCTCGTCAACGGCCTGTCCGTTCACTCGCCAAGCATAATATCTGGAAACACTGACCCAGCAAAACAGAATGTAGCGCGTGTACGAGTATATAATATTACAGCTCTATAATATCGGTTCTATGTTCGAGGAGAGGAGCTTATTTGTGGATCAGGGTGATAACCTACTAGACGAGGAATTCATTTTTCAAAATCTTTCATTGGTCGTGCGTTAAAGTTTCGATCTATTGTATCCATGACACAGTTTTATGACGTTGAAGTTTGGATCGTTGAAACGAAACGAAATTGTATTTTTCCCTGGCGACGATGCTTATTATCTAAATGGAGAATGTAATTATAATGATTAAAAGATCGATTTTCGCGACCCAAAAAATACATGAGCTCGAAAAATTCGATTCATCTTGAAAATTTGACTAATCGCATTAATAAAAATAAATATATTTCGTTGAATTTCCAACGTTGCAAACGCACTGAAGATTTTTATTGAGACATGATTTTGAGCTCGCGCCCACAAAAGCCTGGGAACCTGCATCGCGAGCCTCATCGTTCGGACTCGAAATTTCATTCAGTGAAAATAACGTCAATCTTTTCCACATTCATAAGCGTTTCTCCGCAGCTAACTTGCGTCCTCCCTCGTTTTCCCTGTATGTTGCTCGGGAGCAGTTTTATGCGTCGTTCGATCAAAGCAATCTGGATGTTAGTACTGTCGGAAAAGGGTTCGTCCTCCTGCTTGTATAACAAGCCAGGTCTATCCATGAGAAGGTAAAATCGTATGTAGCTGTATATATTGAGGTGGTGTTGTCGATGAAGACTCGAAGGCGATCTCACTCGTTGGCGTTTCTCTGGGAATCAGGCCAGCCTTATCAGGCTCGTCGAACGTCCTGGATGTGTGGTTGTCTTTGGCGTGTGTGCTAAACAGAACACATTCGACGTTGTATCGTACAAACGAGATACATATGGAGAGACGGAGTGAAAAGTGAGACAGAACGAAGGATAACGAGGGAGAGAGAGAGAAAAGTGAAGAGAGTTGATAGACCAAGTTAGAAACGAGAGGTTGTATTATGTGCAAGAGATTCACCGCCTGGTTTATAGTTACAGGCAGTCAGCCAACATATGCGAGAGCCAGCGAGCGGGCAAGGGTGTGACGGATTTCACGGGACGTCGAGCTAACGAAAAACTAGTCGGCTGTGAGGTGAGAGGGCAGAGACACCCTACCGGGATGTATATGTATGCGTTACAAGCTCGAGGTTTGCTCGCCCTCTCTCTCTCTCTCTCTCTCTCTCTCTCTCCCCTTGTGCATACCTGCATCTCTTTTCTCCTCGAGCTTTCTATCTCTATTGGGAGATCCTCGTCACAACGTATATAGACGGCATCACCTGTAATACACGTGAGCACGAGCGCAAACATTTCTCCCTTTCCCTTCGCCTCTCTCCCTCTCTCTCTCTCTCTCTCTCTCTCTCTCTCATTCTCTCGTCAGCGTGATGAACGTGGCAGCTTCAGCTTTCCCCGGCGCGCGCGCGAGCCTCAACAACTCCTTTAACGTGCATGATATTACCCGCTGCTGCTGTTATATACGGACGAGTATCCCTGCCGCATTCCCAAGTATTTGTGCGTATATACCGGTGCGGCATTCTACAATTCGCGGTTTGTGCATACCACGATACGCCTAATCCTTGCGCGTCATTGTTTGCATGTGTACGCAGATATTACAGATACACGAAGGGGCTAGCTCAGGCATGGTCCATTTCGATCGACGAGCATTATGCCGTACACAATCGACACACGGAGCTCGAATCGAATACGCGGAAAGAGACAGACATACTGCTGCGGCGGGTGAGAGGTCATACTCGATGAGAGAACAAGCTACGACGAGGCGATATAGCTCAAACGTTGCTAGCACTAAATTCACAATAGTTTTCAACGTGTGGATGGTAAACGAGAGAAATCCGTGTGTATGGGCCGCACAAGAGTTATGCGCATTATTCCGCGCAGTGCGCGCATCACAATCTCACATCGTTTTCACAAAACGTTCCCGAGTACTGACGAGTACCACCTAATTTTTCAATATTTCATTTCTCTCGATTGGCTCAACGGATTCTCTTTAACCAAGAACCATTCGAAAGATCAAAATTTTGAAATTTCTCCAGAAAGTAAAATTTGAAAAATCATCAAATTTAAACCGTTCGATCGATATTCCCCAAATTCGATACCAATGAAAAAACAAAAAAATTAGCAATAAATTTGAAAATTTGCTGAAATTGGTGCGTCGATAGGTTTTTTTTTTTTTTTTTTTTTTTTCAAAATGCTGTACAATTTGTATTTTCCAGCACTTTCAATCAAATTCTCAGAGACTGAAAAGCTTGTATGGATTAACATATCTGTGCAAAACGGGTGCCCTGTAGCTGGAACCGTTCTCGAGTTATGAACGTTTGAATTTTATACCACCATAACATATACACACACATCGATCCGGACATTTTTTCTGGATACGATTTTTCGATGCTTTAAGATATTTCAAGCACATTGACATTGAAATCTGAAAAAAAAAACAAAAAATCCACCATCACATAGCTTTCTCTCTGAGGAAGCAATAGAAAATTCAAGTAAAATATGAAATTTTTCGCTCAACCCGCGTGTTCGTATGATGACGATTTGAGGTTTCTGTGACGGCACAAAACGTCTATTTCGGTGTATGCAGGAGTACGGTACGTTTTTTCTTTCAAATTTGGCCTCGAGCTGCTGCCACATCTCTTGATAAGTTTATTATCCCTTTAAACATACGAAACGGAACGATAGACTCGATGCATTTGATAGAATCTCACTCAGCTCCACCGCACATATCCACTCGAAAGATCGTATAGTTTCTCTCTCCTCGTGCCTGCTGCAGCTTTCGATTAAACTTTCACCCTTTCCCCGCATCTTTGCTCCTTCAACCTCCGTTCCAATGTCCTCTTTACGTCACCTTTCAAACGCCATATCTGGTTCTCTCGCTCTCGCAGCCCTGGCGATGTACAGCACAGCATGTACCTTATGTACACATCGACTCTGCTGCGGAGATGATTCGACGAATGGAATTTCCGTAATCGTGCAGAACCGATTACCATCGATAATCCAACAGTTCAAGTGTAGGCTAGCAATTTTGAAGGCCGCGCTCAAGGATTGGCACAACGATTTCAAGAGGACCCTTGCTTTATCGTTCCTCCTCCGCCTCTCTCTCATTATCGTCCTCCCTCTTCCTCACTCGTACTGCACGTCGTGCCGTTTCTTTACCGCGACAGTCTTTTTTCTTCCCATCACACTTTTATCCTCCCATCGGCAATCTATCTCACACCCTCTCTATCTCTCGCCGATTCCGCCCACTGTACAACGAGTTACCGTCGCTGTCCAGTCGAGAGTGAAACAGAGACACGGGGCGGGAGAGCAACCAGAAGAGAGGGATGAGAAGCGGAGAGCAGCTGATAATTGAGAGACCGTAGCAACCACCACGAGCTACCTGTAGCGAACACCTCACCAGAATATCCATCTCGCATTATACACAACGAAAGAGTAAAATTTTCCGCAGGGCCGCGGGAAGCGAAGCTGCTGGTTCTCCACATCTACTTAAGCGCCCGATACTCCGCGGTTCCTCGTCCCAACAGATTTTCCGTTAAGCACACACCGCGTGCTTCTTCAAGCTGTACCTATCAAATTCAATCGAACTTCACTATTTTTCACGCTTTTTATGCTAAACCCATCTCCTCCCTGCCCTGTCTCGTTCCCTCATGGCCTTATCTCCCTCTTACTTACGCGAATTTTCTAGAATTGGAATATTCTTTTTTTTTTATTTCAACTTTGAGAAAAATCAGTCTCAAACTTTCATGAAACACGAGCAAGAGCTAGCTTGCGGGTCGCCCTGCTTCTGTTGCAGGGCCTCGAGTTTGAAAATTCCGCCAATGCCAAAATTTTGACGACTTTGAAGTTTGCATCGTTGGAATCCAATAAAATTCTATTGTTTCTGTGCCGATAATCAATATCCAAATTTAAAATGTAATTATGATAACGGAACGATCGATTTTCACGCCTCACAAAGTATATCGATTCGAAAATTTTGATGATTTTGAAAATTGAACAAATCAACACTAAAAATAAATATTTTTCGTTGGATTCCAACGTCGCGAACTAAAGTTTCATCAATTTTTCCTCTAATTTCTTTCGACGAATCGACTGGCCGAATGAGTTCGAGAATTGTGGGCGATGCTTTTCGTTTCTGGGTTGCTCGATCGACTGCCCCGCAACGAAAGAGGAATAATTCACGAGATCTCTCCTATCGTTTAATCATTATAATAATTATCTTCAATTTCAATCACACTCGAGAGAATCTCTCCGGTCATTGCTGTTCGTTTTAAAAAAATTAACGGCAGTAGAAAAGATTTCGAAAGTTTGATGCTTCGCTGTTATCACTATCTCGAGATGTTGTCTGCTTCGAGCTCTCGTTTTATTTCTCCATCGCATTCGTGCACATCCGAGAGGAAGAGTGTGACGTTTCGTCGTTAAGTTGTTAAATGTTGGTGGAAACTTTTACGCGTTTCAACCGATATGCTCATGTATTTATCTATATATATTTGAATAAAACAACGCGACGATAAAACGGGGCAACTTTTATGATTTATAAATCTCAACGACCCAGCCTGAGAGTATCAATTTGTTGATGATAAATCTGTGATGTCCCTAGCAATGGAGGAATTAAAGTTGGCGATAGAAAGAGAGAGAGAGAGAGAGAGAGAGAGAGAGTACGTGGTAGGAATCTCAATCTGCTTAGCACTGAGAGAAACTTCACCCGCTGCGATTTATGTGTCGATGGTTGTTTGACAGGGAGGATTTAATTTAACGTTGGAATTGAGCTTTGTCCGGATATAATCGGCGTTTCACTTCTGTGGCTGTTTGCAAGATAAAGCTTGGGCTTTGAGGTGCGTGTGTGTAGTTGCTGCCAGCATAATTGTTCGCATTGACCAGCCGGGATGTTCTGTCCAACACACAAAAGATTGGCAACTCTATGCGCTCTGATGGCCGCCATTCGTCATCAGAGAAACGTCCGTCGACGACATCTCTTCATCTCTCGCGCTGTGCATACACAACCGACGAGCTTTCGTCGTTCGTCCCCCCGTTCTGTTGGTCCGGTTACGACCTGGGCTACAATGTCCAACCTGTATTACTGTATCCACAGTATAATAGTCGGTGGGAACGTACCCTCAACTAGTGCCACTGGAAGGATAACACGGATAACACATTTAGGTGATGATCCATGGTGGCCTGCGGCTAGAGAGAACATCGTGGAGCGCGTAAAATACACTTAGCAGAATCCAAACGAGTTGTTTTAAGTTCCATCAAGTTTTTCCGAGACTTGCTCGTCGAACTTTCCAATCTCCTGGCCCACGTAACTACCGGTGTTTTTTAAATACCTCGGAAAGTTGCGTTCGCTCAAACACGAGCCTCCCTGCTGCTTCGTGTCGGTCCCTTTTTATACGCTTTTTTTTAATTTTTTTTTTTTTTTCAATCTTCTCCATTTCAGTCTACGGTTTCCACTGGGAAAGAAGCTTTACAACATGTAGCGCTGAGTAAAGACCCTTTTGCGGTATCAAGCTCGTAACAACAGTTTGTAAAATCCTACACAACGAAAAACACACCGGAGGTCCAGAATTATCTCATTTCTCATTGTACACCCTACTGTGACGCTCGAGTGATGGCGCGACTCTTTCGCCCAGACCCACTCACATTTTTCTACTTGTCAGCGATCCTGCAGCAGCTCCTCCGAAACCGCGAGCTTGACTTCTTCTGCACTTTTTAGGAGATTTTTAGACAGTTCATTTTTAAAACGTTATCGCTCCCTCCTGCTGCCGCTGCTGCTGCTCTCTTTCGCTCTCAGCTGATGAGGCTAAAGAAAACTGGAGTTATTGCGAACCACAGGTGCAAAGTGAAAAACTCGCTCATAGACGACTCGAGTGAAAAAATTAGATAGAAATTCTATAGAATTGTTCTATAGAATCCCCGTAGAAACCATTCAGGCATTCGGGCTTATAGAATTGTATATGTTTTATAGAAATTCTATACGAAATATGACAGTTCTCGTTAAATAATCGTCCATCACGTAAGATATAGATTTTTTAAATATCCGCTTTATAGAAATTCTGTAGAAGATTTGTAGAAATTCTATAGGAAGTCAATAAAAATTCTATAGATTTTATCAAATTCTATAAAAGATCTATCGAGTTTTTTCCCATTTTTCCATTTCCTATCGGATCAGGTATCTACAGAATATCTTACACTGCAATGGGAAATGGAAAAATGGGAAAAAAACTCTACAGATTTTGTATAGAATTTTTACAGATCCTGTATACGATTTCTATAGATTTCCTACAGATTTTCTATAAAATTCTATGGAAATTCTACAAGATTTATAGAAATTCTCTAGAAAATCTGTAGACTTTTTTCCCCATCTTCTATAGAATTTCTATAGATATTCTAAAATTCGATATCATGCCCGATGAACGCTGATTTTACGAGAGCCGTCATATATTCCATATAGAATTTCCATAAATCATGTTAATTTTATTCTATGTGCCCGAATTCCTATGTGGTCTCTATAGGGATTCTATAGAACGATTCTATGATATTGATAGTGATTCTATAAAACAATTCTATAGAATCTCTAGATAATTATTGCACTTGAGGAATTTGTAATTGCTGGAGTTTAAGTTCGACATCGCTAATTAATCTGTATCTCTGTTTCGTTCAACCGAGATATATACGGAGTTGTAAATTAATTTTAATTTCATTGAAAGGCTCGAAAAGTAAATCCATTCCGTGATGGGCAAACTGGCTCGAGTAGATGCTCGAGATATGGATTTAAAGTCGGAAAAATTAACAGCTTTTCAGGGCCTGGGTGGGGGCTGCGATGAAAAGGTTGCTTGGAAAAAGAAAAAAAGGAATTGCCGGGAAGGAAGCTGCTGTAGTTCGAAGAAGAGAGACAAAAAGGTTTCGCTAACTGGTGGAATACCAGGAGCTAAAGCTTCGACAAAGACGAGTAAAAAAAGGTGACTCGAGTTGTCCTGCTGCTGCTGCTGCTGCTGCTGCTGCTGCTGCTGCTGCTGCTGGGTGCTTGGAAAAGTTTGGAATTGCCAACGGTCGAGTTTTCTCGTTAAAAGGCACGCTCGGCAGAACGAGAGTCGAGGTAGAAGGGTGCGAGAGAATCTTCTCAGTCTGTTCCATCAGGTCTACGTCTGTGATAGCGCTTGTGGGACCGAGCCGTGTGACAGCCTCCGAGTTTCACTTTGCGTTTCTTACGTTAGAGAGTCGCCCCTTGTGCTGGTGCTCGAGAATATATAAGAATTATCGCCCAATGAAGATAAGAAGCTTGTGAAGCAAGGCTTGAATTCATATCCGGGAGTCTTGCAACAGATATAGGAAAAAGCTCACTCAGTCTCTTGCCACAGTTGCCCCGGTGCAAGTTCTGCGCAAGAATAGAAAGGCCGCTGTGACCCGGGAATGAGACTCGAGCGTCATTACGCTTCAGAGTAAAATCGTTACAGGAACAACGAGGCGAAGAAGCCATTATATCAGAATGGAATTGTTGCTTCTTTGCCCTTAGGCTAGTCTCTCATTTCACCATTCGAGCATTCATCCTCTTCGCTCTTGCTGAGGCTGGCTTTCTTCTCAAATTACCTCTTACCTAACTCGTCTGTTCGGAATAAGAGATAGTCTATACAGACAGCCCACATTCGTCGACGAAGTCACTACGAGGACCTGCTGCTGTCAAAGTTGCGCGATCCCCAGCGTGTCGTCGAGGAGCTCTCACAGCCAGGGATTGAATGTCAATGTTCATGGGATCGCACAGAGCAATGAGGTTTCGGTATTCCAGAGATACAGCTGATGGAGTCGTATTACGTGAGAGGGAACGTCGTCGCATACATATTGGGAGGACCCGGTGATGGGGGGAGATGAAGAGGAAACGGGAACGAGGAAATCAGAAATGCGTCGAATTCGGTTTTCCGGTTGCTTAGCTATACAAGCAACGCTTTTCTTACCCCACGAGCGAATGAGAAGCAAACAGTGACCAAGAGCGAGCAAGATTAGGCTTTCGCGGTTCTTGACAAATACGATTATCCATCTCCGCGCCATCGGCTCAGTTGATCCGGCGACAGAAACACGTACACCTCGTACACACCTCGCTGATGGACCACCCAGACTTTGTCAACTCTCCATCCCACTTTCCCTGCATACCTCAAGTGCTCTAAGACAGACACTTCGACACTCTATTCTCGATGTGACAACTCTCTCTCTCTCTCTCTCTCTCTCTCTCTCTCTCTCTCTCTCTCTCTCGCTCTCTCTCTCTCTCTCTCTGATCCTCTATCATCTCCCGGCAATTTTCTTCGCCCAACAACTATATTCACCTCGAGACGCACCTTAAGAGGTGCCAACCCTCTCTTTTCACACTATTCACGTGTATCCCAGGATCAAGAAGTCAATTACAAGTCCTCCTTCATTCCAAGTTAAATCCTTAGGGTCGACGCTTTTCTACGAGTTGAATTGCCACCCGGAAATTGCTTGATGCGCGTCTGACAAGATTCATTTAACTTTTGAATCTTCTACGCGACCGCAATGCTACTCCAATTTTCGAGGCAAAAAATGTTGGAGATTTTTCAATTAAGAAAAATCCACACATGAATTACCGTTTCCATTTCACGCATCAACTTTCCGATCTTTTTCCTTCATCCCGGCTCTCACAAACAATCAGCCTGTGGAGTTGCATCCCCTCAATCCTCATCTCAAGACACGCACAACCTAAGCTACCGGTAACAATACAACACAACACTGAAAACAAAATTTTGTTGGAAAAAATGGATATTTTGTTCGACACGTTCGGCCAAACTTTTTTTTTGAGTGATCGGAAAAATTGTGTCATTGCAGCAAGAAATATTCTAGAAAGTCTCTTCGGAAGAAAATTTTCGACGTTCCAGTCGTAAATTTTGCTGGAAATCCCGTTAGAAACCAAATTATCAAAAAAATATTTAGTTCATCGTGTTCAACGGAATGTTGATGGTTTTTCAGAAAATTTCATTTCCAGTGCAAGTCTCATCAAGGCTTGGTCTCACTTGGTCTCAAACTGTACGTAAAATTGATTGTCATACTATAAACGAGAAATGCTACTCGAGGTTGGATTACAATTGATCTATCAAAACTGAAGGATAATCAATCAATCGCCCCACTGCGAGATTGATCAATATGAAGGGTGGTTGCTGTAGCAAACAACACTTTCTCCCACTTTGGTATACGGATCGAGAGTCTACGTCCCCTATTATTCAGTTTCGACGTTAATTCGGTGACTTGACTTTCGGCAAAGCTGTCATCATCTGTCATAGCCACGTACTTGGATGGAAGTTTTGGTAGCGACAGCCAAACTAATCGGGATGAGTTTTTGTTGGATCAACAACCTGCCGCTTAGAATACCGCCGGGCCGTGTCTAAAATTGATCCGAAATATTCGCCGCGCCGAAAAAGCTGCACAAATTTCCAAACCGCGGTTTTCAATAACGTTTTCAATTCGAATTGCTTTTGTGTTTGTTTAACGACGCCCATACGTGGCGGGGGTCTCGTTGACCCATGACCTTTTTCCGTGTTGAGGCCTGGGTCAAAATGACCCAATGCTAGTGGCTTCCAGAGGGGAAGAACGCAACTCGAATATTCATCGCACCAGGTGACCCTTTTTGGATTATAAAAATTCTTCGAAAGGTTAATTCGAAGGATATAGGACGCGAGCTTTTACATGCAGTTTGTCGTTATTGGTCCAGAGGGCTTCGATCGTGGGTCAGCTTCTCTGTCCCCGAGCAAGAGCAAGTAACGCGAGAGCTTAGGGTCATGTGCGCTCAGATAATTGTACATTTACATGGATGTTGTACAAACATGTACGTAAATTTTGCATGTGTCGGTCGATGAATATATAGGACGTATCCATATGCATACAACCGGCAATTTCGTGTGCTGATAAAGAGATATATAGATTCTTAAGCCGAGGGATCGGTCCGGGCGATGAGCGCATGAACAGACGACGCGCTGCTCTCGCGCCGATATAGAAACATAGGAAATGACGCGATTATTCCATTAAGAGAGTGTTCATGGGGAGAAGCAAAGAGGGGGGCAAGTTGGATAGGCAGGTGGAAAGCCAGGTAAAGCGTTATTTGCAAAACCTAGAGGATTTGTGTAGCAACGTGAGCGAGGCTTATCGAGCGTCCCGTTCATCGCCATCCAGCCTGACTCTCCTGCTCCGTATTCGATTATGTCTCATTTTACTCTCTACCAACTTTTTATCTTCTCTTGCTCGTTTATCAACGTGCAAATTTCTTCAACTTTATTACCTCGCTCCATTTCTTATATGCGAGCTGGCTTGTTTTTTTTTAAATCGTCACTTCTTGAGCCTCATCGCCGAGCTTCACACAGGAAATGAAATTTTCTTAAAAATCGTCGACATTTCGTTGAAGACTAAATATTTTTTAAATAATTTCATAATTTTCGTTATTTCGGCAGTACATTCGGTTTCTAACGGAATTGTCAGCAAAATTCACGATTGAAACGACGAAAATTTGCTTCCAAAGAGTCTTTTCAAAATATCTCTTGCTGCCATGACACGATGTTTCGGATTATTAAATAAAAAAAACGTTTGGCCAACAAAATTTTGTTATCAGTGCACAAAATAGCTCAGCAAAGTTATCCAAGAAAATCACTACGACGATCCCTGATCATTAACGTTCACCGCTTCTGCTAAATCGGAAATACATGAGAAACAGAGAAATATTCGAGAGACAGAAGGAATGGAAACCGAATAACGACGCAACCAACACACAAATGTCGCTTACAATGAATGAGGACGGCGACATCGAGATTCAGAGGTCGACAAACATCAGGAGTGTAGTTACAAGTGCTCGGCGAGCAAAATGAATCAAGAGTTGAGAGCCCAGTGGGACGATGATACTCTGAAACATCAAGAAACCGTCGAAAACTCAGTTTCCCAGTTGCAACCTAGCGAATTAATGATCGTTCAGTTTAAATTACAGGTGTGTCCAGCTCGGGAAGGAAACAATCCTCTGTCATGATATTCCACTTCCCTTTTCACTCACACAGAGCTTGTAAATTCATGAAAAATAGCGATGCAGGGTTTTGCGTACGATGAATTAATTTGTCGCTTAAAACCTTCTCGCAGAATTATTTAACAACAATAATAAACTGCCATCATATTGTTTTCGTTCTTTTGTTGCCTCAACACGCGAACTTATCAAACGTGAATAACGAGTCTGGTTATTGATCATAGTGTTGGTTGGTCGTTGTGAGCAGTTTCAAATGTGGTACAATGAACCGTTCGACCGATGTTCCCCCAATTCAAAACCAACCTTTCTATTATGATACTCTTTCTATGAAAAAAAAAGAAAAAAAAATTAGCGATAAATCTGAAAATTTGCAGTAGAGCGTCAACACCTTTCTTTCGAAAATTTCAATATGCTGTAAAATCTGTATGTTTCTAGCGATTCTAACGAAATTCTCAGAGAATGAAGAGCTTGTATGGATTAATATCTGTACAAAACGGGAGCCCTATAGCTGAAACCGTTCTCGAGTTATGAACGTTTGAACTTAACAGTACCATTAACATACACACGCACACATCCGAACATTTTTTGTAGATATGATTTTTCGATGTTTCACGACATCCTAAGCACATTGACATTGAAATCTGGAAAAAGAGAATTTCACCGTCACATTGCTTCATATTGGTGGACGATCGGAAGACGTGCAGCATCTGCGTGGAATAATAAATTCAATAGTTTGGAAAAAATCTGGAACTCATAGGTAAAACTGGATAGATCCGAACGCACGAATGTCGAGTGAATGAAAAGCGAATTGGGTGAAAAGTTTGCGTTCGATATTGATAGTCGAATCGAATATTGGAGGGATGTCGGTAACAGAAACGCATATCTGTGTTGAATTTAGTCTGTCGGGGAAAAGAGTCTGCGTGTTGAAATGGTGGCACGAGGCCTTCAGGGCTTGGTATACGAAATTCTGTTTTGGTGCGGTATGCAATTTGTGTGAGGAAAAGCGGCGTGCGTCTGGGGCCTGGCTTAATTGCTTTTTGTTGTTGTTGTTGTTTTTTCTCGGACGGGCGCCCGAATCATTACGGGGCTTAAGCGAATCACTTTCCGCTCGTTGTTTTTTGTCAAGCTCACTCGAAGGGGATGAGAGACAGGACGGACGTCGAGGCGCGATGACGTCGGACGTCGGGAATGACGAAAACAAGTGGAGATTCGTCAACAAAAAAGTAAACAGTCCTGTACAGCGATTTTATATGGTAGAATCGCGAGAGTGGAGTGCGTGTCCGAGAAAGAGAAAAAAAAACACCGCCAAAGGGCATGCGAGAAAAATGTGCCAAGAGCGACTGCGAGACCGCGTTGGAATTGTGGCGGCGGGGCGTTTGGCGCTCTCGTCGCGCTCATGGGGGTTGAAACGGAGAGGGCTTGGGCTGCACGGGGTGCGGAGCCTCGGCAGTCAGTGCGCGGCGAGGCGCGCCAGCTGCCGCACGTCATGATTCTACCCCAGGTGAGCAACCACAATGATTCTAAACCCTTAATATAAACAATTACAAACTCAACAACAAATCCACTTTTTGACCACATCACAAAACGCCTTTATCAACACGTCCCGACCCTTAGTTTGCCGAGTCCTTTGACATTTTATTTCTCAAATCAAAGATGCTGTGTCCTTGATCATACTCTTGCCATTTAGTGACTCGCTTAACAAAAATATTCGCCCTCCTTCGCGTAAACGCCTATTTTTTCCTCTTAATCCATGCAATTTTGATTATCAACATTACGACAAAAATGCATTGCAAATTGGTAGACAAAGTGCATCCGAAACTCGTTGGTCGAATTCCCTGCAGTCCATACGATTTATCACAATTTGTCCAATTTCAACAGTACACGGTTCATGCACTTAACCGGAATACATAACGAGATTTGTCGTCATAATGGTTCATGTACGCATACATTATAATTGTCATCATCATCATCATCATCGTCTTCAGCGACCGAGTCTCGTCGTTGAGAACGTACACATTGCATCAGTATTATCGTTCTGCGTGTACACCGCGTTTCCAAATGATGAGCAAATACCCGACTATCAGCCAATTTACCAAATACTGTTAATTTTCTATGTCGACGAGTTTGCCGTCGATAATTTGCGATCAACGTTAATTCGCCAAGTTATTCATCGTTGAATTGCGAATATTTGATCGGAGACTATGCTCCGGATAATTATTGTTTCCCGCTCTATTAGCCGGGCTGTTTTTCGCTATGGGAATATTTACTTGTTGGTGCTCACGAAATAAAGATATCGTGCATAAAAATCTTTTGTGGAATAAAAAGTGACAAGTTGGCTCTGGATCTTGAACGAGCTTATCAGCAACACGCGTCGAGGAAACTTTGCATCGGTGTATATAATCGTCGAAAAGTGTTTCAAAAGCCCATAAGGGTTGAAAGGAGTAATTGAACAATTATCCAGTGATGACTATAGTGTTGGAAAAAGTTTATAATGGTAGCAGCGGGTGTCGTTTTCTTTTCTCGTATCTACTGTTTCGTTCGCGTATCCGTAATTTAATTATCTGAACGACTTTGAGTGCTAGTTCGAATGCAAGTTTTTCTTCTAAGAGTTTAGAGTGCGTCTGGTTGCGTGTTTACGCGGCGAATAAATCGATTCACCGGGGGATTTACGAGCGAATCGAGCCAATCGAGGCTAAGAAAGAAATAAGTCTTGGAACGGCAGGGAAGGAGGAATAACGAAATGCGTTTGTACGATCGGTGAGGGAGGGTGATGAAGCGTGCAGGTTGGGAATGAAAAAGGATAAAACTGGCAACAGGTTCCGTCGGCGAAATACGGGGAGGATATTTTGGAAGGAAGGCGCGTAACATTATTTCGTTGGCACCTTCGCTGGTATAGTCGTTTGCTCGCTCTCTCTCTCTCTCTCTCTCTCTCTCTCTCTCGCTCTCTCTCTCTTTCTGGCTCTTTGGACTCTCACCCTTTCTCGTCGTGCAGGGCTTTGGCTACGATGTACGATATACGTATAACTTTGGTGGCAATTTCTGCGCCCTTTGATCGGATCTAACCGGGCAAAAGGCCTTTGCTCCTTTGAGCTTTGGGAGCGAAATTTTCGTGGGGTTCGAGCGATTCCTCGGAGCGATATCGACGAGTGGGGTTGTGTGACAATTCGTCCGAGTTGATAGAAAAAAAAGTTAATAATAATATCCGGACGCGTCAAATCAAAGTAAAAGGATGAAAGAGAAAAAAAGGAGGAGGAGGCGAAAAAATGAGACTCACGTTTGCGATATTAGGGAATCCGTGCGACGAATCAAATCGGAACGATGATACGTTCTTTTTGTCTTTGTACGGGCTGGTTGTCGAAGCGGCCCTGCCCGGGGAACCCACGTACGCTGGACCAATCAACTGGGACACCCCATGAGAAATTGCAATGTGACTGTGTGAGTGCGTATTCGCGAGCGACACACCAACAGAATAGTACCGGTCTTTTTTCTCCAGTTCTTCATGCAGACCGAATCGATGCACGCCGCAGTCGCCATTTTGAAAAGAAGCATATAGCCCGTACGCGCGCGTGACTATCTGATCTACAGTGCACCATGCACACTTGTATAACGAGCTCGAGCTTACGGTAATGCCGCCCTTATTTTTTTTCATTATTAAATGAATTCATCCGCGTGTTTCGCACTATTATATCGGCCAGTCGTGTCATTACCTCCCTTCAATTCCGCACACACACACACATACACCCGCGCGCCTGAACTGGAAATGAAATTTTGTTCAAAATCGTCGAAATTTTATCGAACGCGGTAACCTAAATATTTTTACTGTAATATTTCAAAACTTTTGTTATTTTGGCACTACGTTTCTTTCCTAACGGAATTGTCTGCCACATTTACGATTGAAACAAGAAAAGTTTGCTCCCGGAGGGACTCTCGTGCATATTTCTTGCTGCAATGACATAATTTTTGGAATTAATAAAAAAAAATTTTTTAAACTGGTTAATTAAACGTATCGAACAAAACATCGATCTTTTCTAACAATTCTTTTCCCGTATATGACTAGTCTATCATCAAAATATACCAGGCGCATAGATGACACATTCAACTTTCATCGTTCTATGAAAATTGCAACCTCCTGCTGCTGCCTCACGTCTATTCCGATATACTCCAAATTTAGCCGGTCCCAGCTATACCCAAACCCAATGAAATGCAACTACCGGTCGCCCAATAACATTTTGCACGCAACCTCCCATAAATATCGACTTTACATCTGTAATAACAACAATCACTGGCTTTACTACGGTTTATACTCTTTGTACGACGATATGCTTTCCCAATACCCGTCGACGAGACCACCACTTTTTCTCCTTTTTCAATTACACCGCCCCCGCGGTTTTTACTTGCAACATTTTTTTCCAATACTCTGCGCGTTTTCATTACCTCGCGCCCTGATGAGCCTGCTTTCTGAATATTAAACCGAACATCAAGATCCATGTAACTGTGCTGGCTCGAGATATAGAAATTTACGTCAGAAATTCATCTTTTACGATTTTTAATGACTGTTTTTCATTTTTTTGCGACAACTCAGGGCACAAGTATCGTATACTATTTTATAGAAAGTGTGACATAAACCCGCCCTGGACCGGCGTGGGTGGGGAGAGCAGGAGGGTTTTGGATGAAATTACTATTTTCAAAGTTGAAAAAAAAAAAAAATCAATGTATTGCATTCAAGAGGAATGCTAATACAGGCTGCCGGAAAAATACCAAAAGAAAATCAATTCAAGAACTGGTACATCAGAATAAAAAATAAACAATTAAAAAACTGGTAAATCAGTGTAAAAAATCAACAATTTAAAAACTGGTACACCGGAGTAAAAACTCAATTCAAAAACTGGTACATTAGAGTGAAAAATTAATTCAAAAACTGGTACATCAGAATAATATCATTTGTTCAATCAATTCAATTTAATAATGTACTTAAAAACTTGTTTGGAAAAATTCTGTGAATTTCCACTTGACAAATTCTTAAAACTTCGGAAATATATTTCTTGTGTATTGCTAAAATTACTTTTCTGCAAACAGAATTTGATTTATTTTCTTAGCGCGATTTATTGAAGGGGTTCTATGCTACTGTCCATAATTTTTTCGAATAATTAAACAACAAATTAAGAGACGCTCATTTTGCTATGTCTTTTATGGCATCCAAACAGATATTTTGTTGAACACGCGGTAAACTAATTGTTTTTTTTGGGTTATATTAAAATATTCGTTCTTTTGGCACGAGATTTACTTTCTAACGAAATTATCAGCGAAGTTTACAATATTGGAACCGCAAAAATTTGCTTCTGAACATTTCTTGCTTTGGAATATTCTTTGCTTCTGGAATCTTTCTTGCTGCAACGACACAATTTTTGGGATTATCAAAAAAAACCGTTTAGTTGAACGTATCGAACAAAGTACCCATCTTTTTTAACAATATTTTGTTTTCAAGGCTTGGTCAGGCTCGAATGCGGAAAGAACCGAAGCAGCGAAATCTAAAAAAGTGAAAAGTTCGACTGACCGCTTCTGAGATATATTTGTGCATCGTGTCTCCCTGAAGCCTGTCTGCAGACATATCACAGTTTCGTGACATATCTTATTACTATAGAAGATTGGACAGATATAGAAATAGCAAGGAGGATCGCCATTGGTATTTCTCGGCACGTGCCACATGATATTTCATCTCTTCTTTTTGCTTCTTCCCTCCTTTGGGGATGATGAAAAATCTTGCTTCTCGCTTTTTTCGACTTTTGCCTCAAAGCTCTTGCTCGTGAGACTTCCTCTCACTCACTTCATCATCGCACTTGTATATAACTTTTCGCTCTCCGTATTACGCGATGAGCCTGACTCCCAATAATTTTCCCCTATTCATCTCTTCCACCTTAACTTTAGCGTCCACTCCTCGAGTTTCTTGACTCTCTTCCATCGCAAAAGGATCTTCACAATCGCCTGAGCCCAACTTTTCTACCCCGTTTTCGTCTTCGCGCCAAACCCATTCGGCCCCTGGAGAGCTATAAATGAACTCGAGACGTACACCCAGTTTCGAACGTCTTTGCACTATTCTTCGTGATAAATGTATAGAAGTATATACACAACATCATACACCAGGGCATTATATAATTCTATATTTTATCAAAGACTCTCTCAATTCTATCTGAGAATCCCGTGAATCGCGATCTCCCGTGCTCCGAGAATCATGTGCTTTTCCGGAACAATCGATTCCCATTTGTATGTGTCGCCGAAGCTGCGATGCAGCCAAATACATTATAGATGTTTGTTGTTCAACGAACGCAGTGATAACGACTAATTGGCACGAATAATAGACGAAAAAAACTGAGCAACTTAAGGAGGTTGGCTACATACGACAATATGATAAGAATCTAATAAAATTTGATCATACTATTCTTTAACATCAAGTGTGACGACACCATTTTTTTCAATATTTTTTGTCTGCATAGTTGTTGAATAATTTTAGTTTACAATATGCAACATATGACATATATTCACATATATATATATATCATATGAATGCTATATGCTTATGCATGTAAACTCTAGTGTTCGATTATACTCGAAAAATATGTAGAGGCGAAATCTCAGGAAATTTGTATATTCATATTAAAGAGTATTCTCACCAAATTTTATCAAATTCTGTGATTTAGAATTTTCCTAAGCTTTTAACGAGG
>JAPYYS010001377.1:0-57185 GCA_030522525.1 Campopleginae sp. 14b
ATATATATATATATATATATATATATAGTCGCTTGAGATGCAACGGAGCAACTCTCTGCAGGAGAAACGAGAAGGAAAAAGGAGAGGAGGAAAAAAATACAATCAACCACTTTGGTGTGACCCACTTGGGTAAACTGGATGGCCCTGCCACGCTCTCCTGGTGGGAGAAGGAACTGTTTTTCGTCTCTCGATGAGATATACTAAGTTGGTCGTCACGAACCCCGCGCTACCGTCTTCCTCGTAACTTTTCCTCATCCTTGAGCCGCCTCCTTCGACAATGAAACTCCCGAAAATGGGATGCACGTGATTGTTGGGACCACGCAACACTATTGGACACTCCGGAGCTCGTCGCGTTGCTAATTTTCGTTGGTTAAGTCGACTCGACACATGGTCCGGCCAGGAAAATGTTATCCGACAAAAATAATTCATTTTTACGGATTTTTATACGAATTTTTATTCGCGAAAATAATTAAATTGATTTTATCGAAGTAAAAAAAAAACAAAAAAAGAAAAAGAATTAATTTTCTGACGATTTTTCCACGTTCCCTCGAATCGCCGACAATTTGGGGTGAAAAAAAAATTGTACATTATTGTTTGGACCGGATGAGGGAAGGAGAAACACAATTCCGGGTGCAAGGACCCGTTTATCGGGTCCATTAAGGTACTAGAGCGTGTGGTGGAGAAAGAGGCTGGAATAGAGAGACCAGAGAGGAGAAAAGATATCAGCTGAGTTGGGTTGGTCGTCCGCGAGACCTTGCTCCGTCTCTGGGCTTCGATATAAATGAATCGCACATGGATATTTGCTTGTCCATGTATATGACGTATGTACGTTTAGTATATAAGAGAATATAATATGTAGTAATGTATATAGATAGGCCGAACGATCGCTAATGGGCATGGGGCCCTAAGGGGCCTGAGCTACTGCGAGAAAGAAGAGAGGAACTCGCTCAGCTCTCTGCACTTTACTTTTCTCTTCACGTTTCTCTCTCTCTCTCTCTCTCTCTCTCTCTCTCTCTCTCTCCCTCTCTCTCTCTCTCTTTGTGTATCCGTGAAGCTTCTCCGTTGCGCGCGACCAGGTTCAATATCTTTCTGGACTTATTTTTCTCTCGTTCTTACATGTCGATGATCCAGCTTTTCTCTTCTCCCTTCCACTCGTTCTTCTCGGTCCAGCTCCTCTCGCCATCGTCCATCGAGCTCAACTCTTCGCCTCTCTCTCTCTCTCTCTCTCTCTCTCTCTCTCTTTCTGGCGCACTCCCGTTGGGAAGCTGTGGCTATCGGTTAGGATGTAGTGATGCCCTGTGGCTATCAGCCACCGTGTTTACATCGGGGAAATGGAGTGGCGGTCGGGAGACAACTTAAGGGAGAATAGAACGAGGGAGGAGAGAGGAGGCTACTGATTTTTGCGTCAGAGAAACTGTCCAGGGCCTCCTTGAACCAGAAAAAGAAAAAAAAAAAGGTCGAGGAAGAAGGGAGGACCTTTTTGGAATCTGGCGAGGGCTCCGGACGCGTATTAGGAGCAGAATCTCTAGTCGCATCCATGTCACACTTCGCCACATAGATGGAGAAGGAAAAAAAAAGAAAAAAAAAAAAAAGCACTCGAGGGCCCTCGAAGATTTGTCAAAACAAAACACGGAGCCAGTCTTTGGGCGAGTCACGTTTTAAGGGCGGAGAGCCAAGGAAAAAAAAACTCGGCGAGGTGGGGGAAACGATACCGAACAGAAGGAGAAGAGGAGAGTGTTGTGGTCCGGAGAAGCCTACGCAGAAGATGAACCAGCTCGACCGACAGCCAGCATCTCTCCTTCTCTCATTTTTCTCTTGCTCCCGTTCGCCTCCTTCGTCTTCTGAGAAATAAATTAGATAAAAAGTGGGAGACCGAGGGGAACGAGCCACAACAACATTCTCTATCCTTTTTTAATTCTCCCCGCTGGACCCTCGAGAAAAGTATCAAAATACAAAGTAATTACGAGCCAAGAGATTTCTGACACCGCAGAGCGAGACGCCAGCTCGATCGAGGAGCCTATCGAGACACGAGAACCTACCTCTTGCGTGTATATCCCGGATCCGCTATTCTGGATTACTCGTTAGCCTTGAAAGAGTCTCCGGGGCTTATCAAACATTCCCAAGAATCGAGAAAAATCCCGCAACCTCTCTTTACAACGAGCAAACCATTTTTTTCCACCAATAAATCGCGTTTAATTTGCCCGAGTCTCGGGCGAAATTAATCGATCGAAAAAAGTGGGAAAAATGAATTAAAAGCTATCGCGTACTCGCGAGCTCGAATAAACGAGACGCGGACGTTCCCGACGCACGCGGAAACGTCGCGAAAGACTCAACGGACGAGTCTCATGCCAAAAGAAAAATCTGCGATCGCTGGAGGTGGAAAAAAAATGATTGTTTTTTTCGTCCGGATTTCCCAATCAGCAATCCACGCAAATGAACTCGAGGCCGATTCCAACAATTTTTCCATTCATTTATTTATTCCATTGTTTTTTATGCTCGATTGAGAATATTCAAAAGCGACGAGGGACTAATAAAAAAATGTGAACGGTTCAAGGAACTCGATTACCGCAGGCCTGAACGATCGCGTTTTTGCCTCGTTTTGTGCCTGGCAAATATATAAAGTGTAATAACGGCTATCCCGTGAGCTCGCGACCACGGGTCTCCAGAAAAACGAGAAATAAACACGCCGTCAAAAAAGAAATAATAAAATAATAAAAAAAAGAAAAAAAAAGGGCCGGCAGGGGAAGAAAAATAAAGAAAGGAAACAGCAACAACGCAGTAGCCAGCGAACAAGCCTGCAAAATCGAAGAGATAAATCCATGAAACACCTGACTGAAATTACGAGCTACGCGCTAATGGTAATAACCTTCCAGACCCCGCAGTTACAATCTCATGCTATTAACCAGTCGTCGCACAAAATATACGTTTACCATCGAATTGAGAGATAAAGCAACGACCAATAACAAAAACCTAATCACTCTCGAAACGACGAAACCCTCGCGACTCAAATATCTTCGATGCGCAGAGTCTTCACGATCGAGTGGCAAAATGTCGCCATTCGATAATTAAATCTGTCCATCGAGAGCGAGTCGTCCATTTTTTCCGGGTCTAAGAATTTTTGGGAACAAAAATTGAAATTTTAGGTTTATGATCCGGTGAAAATGACATTTTTTCAAGAAACGTCCATTTTTTTGGGGCGACGACGAAATCTTTTATGAATTTCGTTTTTTTTCATTTTTGTTTTCGATGCAAATTAACGATTTTCTTGGAAATCGAGCCACTGTGAGATCGAAATGAGATCTAAATACAAGAACCAGGGAGATTTCATTCGCCAAAAATAATAAAAATAATTTTAGAAAATTCTCACGTTTCCGGGACAAGAATCGGAAAATAATTTATCTGCTGTGCATCCAAAACAAAATTTCGTCAAAAAACGTCGATTTTTTGTTGCAACCACGACATTTTTTTTTTCTACATATTTTATCTCAAGTTTTCCCAGTTATTTCGGATTTTACTCAATAAAAATAATAAATAACGAAAATGAAAATGTCGCAATGGAAAATGAAGAAAAAAAAACGAGATTTTGTTCGATTTGGATTCGTCAAGTGAGCTGAATGGTGCTGGCTGAGTTTTGTCATGGTCGCAGAGACAAGACGAGAGTCGTACTCGGAAGACGCGTGAGTCCCTGATCACTTGACGCACGAACCCATATGGGTGAACCCTGTAGATGAACCGCAAATGAAAGCGACGCTGAAGAAGGAGGTTGAAAGGGGGGGAGAGAGAGAGAGGAGAAAGGAGTAAAAGGCGATGGGACGAGAGTTGGAAAAAGGAGGCGGAGCGAGGATACGCGAGAGAGGAAAAGCGAAGGGTAAGAGAGATGAGAAAGAAAAGGAGGCGAGAGTGCAGAGAGAGAGATTGAGGAAAAGAGAAGCGAGAGCAACAAACTCGGCTCCGATGCACGCAAACACAGCGAGACCGCATCTTTTACAATAATATGTGTCTCGGCAATACGCACCAAGTCGAAGAAGAAGAAGAAGAAACGAGGCAAGAGCCGCGAGGAACTTGAGCGATTCTTCTTGTCTCGCTCGCTCGTTCGCGACACTCTCCCTTTCTCGCGATCCTTCCTCCGCACACTCGGCGATTCGTACGCGATCCTCGGTTTTCTCTGACCGCGCGAACAACAGGACATCGAGCACGTAAACGCCTGGAAAACGTTTCGCGAATAAATCGAAAAAAACATCAAAAATCGACTCAAATCAAAAATGTCACCTTCCCATAAATTTAAATTAATTCAAAATCATGAGAAAATCGATTCTATACCGAGAGTCTCGGAGTCCGTACAAAAGTCCTCAAAAAAAAAGAAAACAAAAAAAATGGAAAAAAATCCAAAATCGACACAAATCCAAAATTTCACCTTCCCATAAATTCAAATTAATTCAAACTCATCAGGAAATGAATTCTGGACCGAGAGGCTCGGAGTCTGTACAAAAATCGTCGTAAAAAAAAAAAAAAAAAATTCTTAAAAAAAAAAAACAAAAAAACTAGAAGCGTCGTTGATAAGGGCCGATGAGTGCGCGAGTGACGGAGTCCATTTGGTTGGTTAGTAACATGTAAAGAAATCCGTAAGATTAAGTACGTACAAGGGAGAGACAAAAATTATGAGCGAGAGAGGCGAAGAACATAACGGACGAATAAAAAATAAAAATAAAAAAACAAGAAAAACGAAAAAAAAGAAAAGAAAACGACGATAAAGTGAGTTGAGGTCTTGTCCTCTGCTCGCGGAGAGCTCGGTTGCAGTGCAGCGTTGCATCGAAAGGGGGAGAGTGGAAGAAAAGAGAGAAAGACGAGGGACAGCTTGGCGAGCTCGAGGATGGGGAGGGGAGAGGGGGAGGGGAGCAGGATTACAGTGAAAAGAGTAAAAGAGCAAGTGAGTAAGAGGGAAAACAAAACGACTGGACGAGCGTGTGCGAGACAGAGACGAAGCTTCCTCCGGACCAGGGGAGAGGGAGGAAAAGAGGAGAGGAGAGGGGAGGGGGGGGGGGGGAGCTGCACGTTTCACGCACACGCGTGCCCAAACCGGTTTAACCACCTCATCACGAACAATCTCCTCGCGTTACTCCTTCTTTTTTTCACTTTCCCCTCCCACTGAGATGCTCTCCTCTCTCCCTCCCTCCTCCTCCTCCTCCTTCTCGTTGTTCTTGCCAGTTTTGCTTCTCTCTCTCTCTCTCTCTCTCCCCCTCCCGAGCAGATGTAACTGTCCTCGTCGTTGGCTCGACGTCGTCCGAGACACTCTCTTTGTTCACGAGAGGCAATCAGCCGGGCCCTGCCAACGATAACGGGCCTTACTACTACGCTTTCGTAATCCAAGAGACTCATACAACAACAACTACGAGTTGTCTCTGGTTAAGGAGCTTGGCTACATACGACAATATGATAAGAATTCAATAAAATTTGGTGATAATATTTTTTAGCTTAAAATACGATGACACTTATTTTTTTCTATTTTTCGTTCACATTGTTGTCGAATTATTCGAATTTACAAGATGCAAATGATTTACCTATATATATTTCTGAATGCTATGCTCATGCATTGAATCTCTAGTGTCGAATAAACTCGAAAACTATGTTGAATAAAAATCTTAAAAAATGTCTATTTTTTCATACTAAAAAGTTTGTTGACGAAATTTCATAAAATTCTAATAATTCAGAATTTTTAAATGGCCCGTCTCAAGAAATGAAAAATCAGTGTAAAGTCCAGCCAGCAACGATTCTTATTCTTAGTGTAAGTTAATTTTTTGTTTACCAGGTTTTTATGGATAAATATATGAAATAAGGATTTGAGTCGATGCTCGTGAATCGGTGTGAGGGAAAAAGAGGAGGTGCTCGTGCGCGAAATCGTAGAGTCAGTATTGTGTATCCAAGAGTCGCGAGCAGAGAGGGAGGGCGAGACAAAAACGATGGCATTGAGGCAGCAGGGAGGGTGCCAACAGCAGCGAGCAACGGCGAAAGTAGTGCAACACTTGAAGATACAAATGCAACGCCTCTGCATCTCCATTCTGCTGACCTCCCTGGATCCCCCCTCTCTCTCTCTCTCTCTCTCTCGTGATCTCTTCATATCGCGATCTCGAGCGCATTCATATCTCTTCCATATCACTCGCGGAGAGAACGTACATTTCATTCGACACGTCTCCCTCCCCCATTATCTCATTCTATAAGCGACAATATACACGATAAATATGGAATACTATGCACATTACGACGATCCTGACTTTTCTAGGTCACTACACTTCGAGACACTCGCTGCACGCACGAGAATGCGTAACCCCGGTAGTTCGAGCTTTTCACTAACTCTCGTGCAATATCCCATGAGCCAAAGTCTCTGAACGCGCCAACTTCGAAAACTGGAGTGTGAAAAAAAAAAAAAAAATTAAATTTTCTAAAAATAAAACAAATTTTTTTCAAAATTTAAATTAAATTGAAAGAAATAAAAATACAATTTCCTAAAAATTAGAATAAAATTGAAAAAAATCAAAATAAAATGAAACGTGAAGGCAAATAAATCGAAAATTCATTCATTTTTTCAAATTATTTTCTCTCCTTACGCATGTCCCTGAGTATCTAATGGGCGAAGAACAAAACAAAACTAAAATCGACCCGGTAAGAAAGTGGAAATGCCTGCGGGGCGAATTATAATAATCGACAAAGTACAATTTCGCCATTAATAATTCGCCGCTCGCGACTGCGATTGGATCGTCGTAAGGCGAACGGGCTGATTCCACTATCTTTGTGCATTCGTCGACGAGCAGAAATCCCAGCACCGAGAGAGAGAGAGAGACAGAGAGCGAGATCTCTGCTGTGTTAATCGTAAACTGACTAGATTTACCGTATACACAGGCCATAGAAAAATAATAAAAATATATATGTATAGATCGTATATAATAAGTCTTTGCATATGCACTCTCTTGAGTTGGTCCATTGGGGCGAGGGAGCTCTCGCCGTAGTTTGTGGCGTGTTCTCTACGTACAAGTACCTACGCCTCTATCCTCTTTTTAACTACAATATTATTACCCATATATATACATATATATACCATATATAATACATATAATACATATATTTATTACTTAAATATGTATATATATATATATGTATATAAAGATTATATATTTTATATAGATACACATAATGGCAAGAAATTTCGTAATAATTCCGTGCGCGGAGTGTGCGCTCATGCGTACGACGACCTGAATCTTTGTGCGCATGCAGAAAAGCCCTCAGGGAACAGTTCGCTTTTGCTGGTGCTGCTGCTGCGCTGCACTCCACCCCGATATTAGGTAATGGAAAGGACAAACGCGCGCGCGCACGCCTCTCGCGTCTCGTGACTTATAAAAATGTGTCTCTTTGGTAAGCGCGCTCTTGCGCTCTGTTGCTCGATGCTTTAACGTTTCCTCGTGATTATCTATGTCGAGACTCGTATCTCGAGATTGTTTATATTGGTGGTGGCGAATGCGGAATAAACAGAGGAGGCCGAACTATGTGGCACACAACTTTAAGAGATAATTCACGAGGCACATCGATGCGGAAGAATTGAAGAAAATGGGGTAATTAATTGGAAGAATTATTGGGCGCTAGGGACTCTTGATTTGTGGCACATTGGATGAGTCAGCGTGAGACTCATTTCGCGGGCGAACTCATCTCTAGAAATAGGCTCGCGGGAATCTACATTCACGCTTACCCATCGCTGCATTTTTGCTGGGCTTCGTACACGCGATCACGTGACACCGACTATGGGATTTAAAAATATTTGAATATCTGTGGTGACTGGAACACTTGAGGCTGCTCCCGAGACTCGATGAGCATCAACGATCATTCCAGCAATAAGTACCATCCATTCGATGTAGAGAAAAAAAAAAGAAAAAAATATACGATGAGCAGAAAAAATTCTTATCTTACGAATTTATTTCCTCGCCTGTCAACCACTCGTTATTGTTTATTTGGACAAACAGTACATGGCTCCATATGGACAGTGTTAAGGAGACTACACACAACAATGATGCCATTGCAAAAGCGTAGGAAATTGCAAAATTATTAGAATTTTATGAAATTTCAAGTACAAATTCTTTTTTATTTAATTTTAATGTATACATTTTTTTAGATTCTTTTTTCTACGTCGTTTTCGAGTTATTGACCTCCAAAGTTTACATGCCTAAGCATAGGATTCAGATATATATATATATATAAATACATTTATTGCAAATTGTAAACTCGAATTATTGGACAACAGTGTGGACGGAAAATAGAAAAAAATTTGTGTCATCGTATTTGATGCTAAAGATCACCAAATTTTATTCAACTCCTATCATATTTTCGTGCCTAGCCAACCTCTTTAATAAAAAAAAAACAAAATAGTTTGACCTTCCTGAAAAAAAAGTTTTTCATAAAAAACAAAAAATAAAAATAGTGCATATATGGAATAAAATGCATAACAAGTTTGCGGCTATCCTCGTTCGTGTCTATCGGAGTAAAAAAAAAGAAGGAATGATGAAAAATAAAAAAATGTCTCGTTAATGCGATGACATGCATATGCCAAGAGTCAAGAATCCTTGCGTCAGCGAAACGAGCAGCGGAAAATTGCCTCGGCATCAATATATATGTATGACGATATTGTCATTATTTTTTTCCTTCCTCTCGTGATTTTTCGCTCGATAATAAACATCGCGATGTAAATATTGGACGATCACCTTTTCATTATTTTCTCGATGTTTTAACCGTTACTCGGACGATTCATTGAACCGCCTCGATTATCGGCCACGGCTGCTGGTCATTCAATACGCACAGTGACGTCATTAGACGTATGCATTACATGTATCCATCTCTAGCCGAGCTCGCGACAGTAAGCTCAATCGACGTGTCCATTAACATACGAGTTTTTTTTAGCGTGGGCGTCTCCATCAGACTAGATCTCTATTTTCTGCATCTCATTCCAACACCACCGACCATTATTATCCTCCATTTTTTTACCTCCCATTTTCTGCATTATTTATTTATTTATTATTTATCGATTTTTCCAGGGAAATGGCACGGAGATATTTATAGATGGAAAAATATTGCCACGAGATTTGAATTTCATTAATAAAATATTTAATTATTTCATATAAATATATTATATTAAATAAATATATAATAATATATTATGTTATGTTAATTATTATATAATATTAATATATGAATTTATAAAAATAAATGCATATAAATTAATATATTAATATATCAATATTTATTTATAAAATAATTATTTTACTCATTTAATATTATATAAAAATTAATATATTAATTTATATATAATTAATAAATAGCTTTTAACTATCCTATTAATTTTCAGTGATTTTGGTCAAATTTTGTGCAACTTTCCACAAAAATTGACAAATATAATATTTTTTTTTTAAATATTTTCTAATTTTAATTTTTTCGAACAAGCCAAAAGTCTAGGGTTTGGTTATCATGGGAGAGTGCACAAAAGGGAGAGGGGACAGAATGCAATTTGGACAAAAAAGTGAGTGAGAAAAAAAAAAAAATTTCTTGTGTGTGTGTGTGTTTTTTTTTTTTTTTTTTTTAACGCGACTGGTACAATTCCGCCTCGTAGATTTTGTTGCACGTAAATGTATACACGTCTCTCGACGTCGCTGCTGCTGCTGCTCCACCGTGGCTATGATGTCGAGAATATCGTTGGTGGGGATTCTGGATGCAGGTGCTGGCCTTGGGCTGCCTAACACCAAGAGACCACAATCTCTTCGTGCCTTACCAAGCAGCAGCACCAACAGCAGCAGCACAAACTCCAATCGTCTACACTGCATATACAAATGCTGCACACTTCTATACCAAGCCCTCGAAACTCATACAAATCCACACTCAATAAGTATACAGTCATTTTTTCAAATCGTCTTTCTTGGTTTCCAAACCACCACCTCGAAAATTTTCTCTATATGTGTTTCAAATAATCTCGTGAATTTTCTTTACCTCCTGGACATTGCTCGAGCTATATCGACGACTCTAACATACTCAACCCTTTCAAATACTCAACCATTTATACACACATATACACTTTATACTTCAATGCAGTCCTTTGTTTAGAAAGCATTTCGAGTATCATTGAAATACTGACGTTTTGCCAGGTATACCTCATACCAGCATTGTCCTCTCTAGCCTCTGATTTCATTGCACATTATTCCGCTAAATTAATTATTCGAATTATTATTATTTTTTTTTTCGAATAAATTAGGGAATTTTTTGAAAAATTCATTGATGTGAATTTTTTAATGGAACATTCGTGTTGTTAGGGAATTCTATTCCTTTGTGGAAATTTGTTACGAAGTAATTGGGATTTTTTTTTTGTTTTGAAAAAATATTTTTATACAGAATTAAATGAAAAAAATTAATCGTTGATGAATATTTTCATAAAAATATTGAATATTAATTGATTAAAAATTATATTTTCGTAAAAATTATGTAAAAATTTTCATAGACTCTTTTTTTCATGAAATTAAAAAAAATTTCGGTCTCATTACTCAAAATAATTTTGATCAGCTCATTAAATGAATATTGAGGTTGAAATTTTAGCAATTTTCGAAACATAAAGGGGAACGGTTATGGAAAGTCATCGCGAGAGATCAAAGATCGAATTTGATTTACGTTTAGAGTTTGACCCGAGCCTGACAATCGACGAATGGTCGAAGCGACGACGCAGAGGTGCTGGTGTCCGTTGTAAGCAGCCTATTCTATACCTTCCCATTTAGCACCGAGAACTCGGCGATATATACCCGCTCTGTGGCAATGAAAAGATTCCGATTTCAGATTCTATTGCGAGCTTGGATCTATAAAATCTGTGAGTGATGATCGAGTTAGTGAGAGCGAAGCTTCTCGGTTTAAATTTTTTTTTTTTAATTGTTGGGGAGCACAAAATCCGGATGGCGAATCGCCACGATTTTTATATCGCGACGAGCCAAATTGAATGTGCAAAATAAAATTCAATCCGTCGAGAAATTTACTGGGAAAAAAAAATTTCGACATTTTTTTTTGTTTCATCAAAATTGGCAATAAATTTATTCCGGGGCTTGAATTATTATTAATTTATTCGTTGGCCCCTATTATTAATGGTTGAGACGTCGAAATAAAAAATTACGATTTTCTTCCAATTTTTATGGGAAAAAATATTTAAAAATTAAAAAAAAATAAAAAAAAAAATGTATCGTTTATTGTGTAGCACACGCGCCAGCATGGGATTTCGAGTCTATCTCTCGGATGTGTCTGCACCGAAGTTTCTTCGTATTTAACTCGGAACAGGCGCGATCCCAGCGACCAACAGACGCACTCGCACTCTCCTATCTCTCCGTATAATATGAATATAAATACATTGACATAAACCGAAGAATAAGAGAAAAACGAGAGAGAGAGGGAGAGAGAGACCGTAACGCATGAGTAAAACTTGGATGCAAGCAAAAGAGAAATATAACATTGAGTAGATGTATACAAATGTGTGTATTTGTACGAGTCATTTCAGATCATCCTGAAACGTCAATTTTTTGGAAAAAAATCCACGAGGAAATGGCAAAAAAAATTTATCTTCAATTTTATTCCAAAAAACGATCAAACCCCCGAGATTGGAATTTATTTCGACCCTCGACCGAAATGAATCTCTCGAACAATGCATCGAGATGGATTAATTATGAAAAATTATAAGAAAATTGAATAAAATGATAAATTTCTCGGAAAATACATTGATATAAATTGATTATGAAAAATTATTATGACAAAAAAATGATCATGGATAATTATTATTTTAGGAAATTATTATGAATTAATTTTGAAAATTTTTATAATAAAATTGAATAAAATTATAAATTTCTCGAAAAATGCATTACGTTACCCTGCAAGTTCGCAATCATTCCAACGAAAAATCAAAAAACCGTTGAAAATGGGCCATAAAAGTGCGAGCACTATTTTTAACTCTCCCTAATGTTTTACGTGTCGATTAAATAGTCAATAAAAAACATGAAGCAATTTATAATTGATGCAGCGATTTTCATTGCTGTAGAGAAAATTTCAATAAATCGAGAGTTATGGCGGTCGATTCTGTATGGAATATCCCATAGGTGGATGGCAGGACGTAGGTGCTGTCTAGGGATGGCGTCAGCGAGACTGGCGCGGATTTATCCTGCGCTTAGCGCGCTCACCGAGGCCACCTATTAGCGTTATTGTGTATATGATTATTATTATCATTATTATTATTATTAGACGGAAAGTTAGAGACGCGAGAGTTTTATGCAAAGCAGGTACTTCGCACACATGTGCGTGTGAAACGGGGGGAAAAATGAGGAGCGAGGGAAAAAAATTGGGAAAAAATTGAAGAGGCAGAATTTTCTTCAGTTTTTTTCAACTTTTCGTACTCCGAGAAATTCCTCGCTGTGGAAAATCGATCCGACGCTGAATCAATCACCACAGGGGAGAAAAAAAAATGGAAAATTCAATCGCACGGTCGATTATTATTATTAATAAGTGCGAAAAATCGATGCTGCTGAAAAAAATATTTATTAATTATTAATAAAAGTTGTTGGCGCTGAAAAAAATTATTTAAATAAAATTTTATATTTATTAAAAATAAACGCCGTTATTTAAAAAAAAAAATATTTCTTGGGACTGGAATAAATAAGTGAATTCGAAGAATTTTTTTGTAAACATACTCTTTTATCGGTTTTTTGATAAATTTTTGTTTCTGGGTGTGAGAGAGAAAAGTTTTTGCTTATAAATCGATTCCACACGACGAGGCAGAGTCGAAGAGTTCGCGACGCTATTGTGAGAGACTCTTAAGACTCTTTGCCTTGCTTTCTTCCTTTCTTTCTCGCTCGGTCGCTCTCTCTTGAGTTAAATCGAGAGTGAGGCTCGTGACGTCAGTAGTGACCACGTGTATCACGTAGTACTACGACGACGAGGCAGTCCGATCATCTCGCTCTCTTTCTCCTCGTCTCCGCACAGCGTGCGGAGTCTCCCGAGCGCCGAGAGTCGATCGGGCAGGAGAACCGTAACATCGCGAAACTCGAGAATAAGATTCTCCTGCTCTTCTCCGGAGAAGCGTTTACGGATTTTATTATTTATTTGTATTTTGCAAAAAATTCACGTTTTTCGAGAGAAAAACAAAAATAAAATGCTTTTTTCTTGTTTATTTTTTTGATTTTTTAACTTAACGATTTTCTGCGTGGAGAGGCCAAACGCGACTAAGTGGCCAATGAATATCGGACGATCCTGTTGCGATACACGACCTGGAGAAGCGTGGCCCAGGGATCAAGGACGACTCGCTCGGTAAAGGGAAACGGGGGCCCTCAACTTCTGCCCGATACATTTTTTCATTCCCCAATAAATATTTCAACAAAAAAAAGAGAAAAATTACGATTTTTGCTATCAACACCATAAGCCCCATGGTTTTTCATGGGGTTTGTGCAAAAATTGCATGGGGATGCTGCGATTTATATGGACATTCACTTTTTTCTCGCCGAATTGCTCCCAAAAATGCATTTTCCCATAACGTCGCAGGAAAAATGATAAAACCTCAAAAAAACCATGAATTCTGGCCCCATAAAAAAATGGGATTCCAAGGAATGAAATTATTCGTATCGCCTCCTGAAAAATCGGGCAAAACCAACAAAAATTTCTGGGCATGCGTGTCGGAGTGAAAAAAAAGGCAGGAACACCATAAACCCCATGGTTTTCCATGGGGATGCAATGATCATTACGAAAATTCATATTTCCCTTACCGAATAATTCCCAAAAACTCATTTTCCGATAATTTCGTCAAAAAATCTCAAAAAACCCATGAATTTTTACCCCATTAAAAAAATGGTATTCGAAGTGGTGAAATAATTAGTATCGCCTGCTGAAAAATGGTGCAAAACTAAGACGAATTTGTGGGGAGGCGTGTCGGAGTGAAAAAAAAAGGGAGGGAGCCTTGAGGCATTAAAGTTAAAGGCAAAAGTTGACTTTAGCACTGGTTGTTGGGAAGGGAGAACCTCTGTTGGCCTCTCCCCTCCCAAGGATCATAGTTTTTTGTCTTATTCTCCCCTCCGAGGCTTTCTCCGTCGATGTTTGTTTTTTTTTTGCAGTCCCTCTCTTTTTTTCGTGTTTTCTCTTCTCCTCTCAGTTTCTCGCTTGGCCGGTGAGTCTCTTTCACGTTTTCCACAGCTTTGGCCTCTCCTCGTCCTGCTCTTTTCGAATAAAGAGAGAAATACGGGGAACGACCCCGCTCGCGCTTCTCCTCCGTAGCTCTCCCCTGCCTCGACCTTTTTTTCCTCTCTCTCTCTCTCGTTCCCCCCAAGTCAGGACGAATCTTTGCCTCGTTTGGTGCATGTGTGCGTGATATGGCCAAGAGGAAAGAGGCACATTCGAAGAGGACGTCGGAAAACGTGTCTCAGCCTGCACACGACCTGGTACAGTCTCAACAACCAGTTCCGACCATAACATTCCCCTTCCCCATCGACTTTAAACCAACACACAAATTTATTCCTCAGACCTTATCGCACTTTTATTTGGACGAGGATTCGAGACTCACCACGACGACCAAGCAGCCAACGTCTTTCGAGATATACACAAGTTTATGGGACTGAGGGGGTGCCTGGGGACCTGTCGAGCCTTCAGACTCGCCCCAGGTGCACAAAATCCGTTGAAAAAACTTTTTTTCATTATTATTTTTTTTTCTTTAATAAAAATTAAAAATTAAAAATTCAAATAATACAGACAATTGAATCAATAAATCAATAATAATAAATAAATAACAATAATAATAATAAATAATAAAATAATAACAAATAAATAATGAAATAATAAAAAAATAACAATAGAAATAATTTATTTTTTTAAATCGACAAAACGAAGTGTAAAAAAATAATATTTCGGTTTTTTGGGAGGAAAAGCTTTTTCCAACGTATAGTAGAGATCCAGGAGCAATTTTCTCAATTTTTATTAAGCGATACCCATCGGTGCGCTTTGCCCTCGAGACAATCCGATGGCGAGAAAATTGAGAGAAATTTAAGTTGTTATTTTTTTTTCGTTCAACACTCGCTGGGATGAATTTAAAGTCTTTAATTTTTCGCCTTCGAGGATAAGAGAGATGCTGCGGGTAAAACGTGTCTCGGCCTGCTCGACTCAGACGGGTACAGTCCCGAGAAAATTATAATCACGACTGCACACATCGTGTGACTCGAATTTTCAGGATTCAATTGGCAAAAGGTGAAAAAAAAAAATTAATTAATAATTTTTTTAAAAATTATTGATTGACATTTTTATTTCCGGGTTTTTGGAACATTTGCCAATAAATGTTGGCTGTTTGAGGTCACGCATTGTTATGGGTTTGGTAAACTAAGCGAAAAAGAATAATAAAAAATGGGAATAATGGAAGTCGGGTCTATAATTTTGGACAAACTGGCCCTAATGGCTTACGAGCTGGGCAAGTCGTGGGGCAAAAATACATATTATACTGGCGCAATTACGAGAAAACGAGCGTGCAAAATTCCCGTTATAACAACCGAAGACAACTACGAAAAAAGCTGCTCTGATCCTTTTGCCCAGAGTCGTCAAGTTATTTCGCATTAACTCCGCTATAAAAATCATTCGTTATGCTCCAGCGAACCAAGCAGATGATTGCACTGACCTTGCTACTTTTATGCTACTGCACCCACAGTAGCTAAACTACAAAGACAGCTTTTCGATCCACTATCCTTAATCACCAGTCCCATTCATTTTTCCAACCAACAAATAATCTTAACAGAATTATAGAAAATTCATTTTTTGACGATGAAAATTTAATTCTCATTTTTTTTTTCTTTTTGTTTTTTTTTTGACGAAATTTTCTCTCCAAGAGATTCATCAATTTTTTTCCCAATTATTTCGTCATAATCTTCGATTTTGCATTTCCGGAAAGTGTCAGTAATATTTTCTAAATGTTTAAAATTGAATTGTTTTTTTTTTCAACAAAATTTCTTTTTAATACAATTTTTCAATTTTTCTCGGACACTGTCGACAAAATCTTGGACTCAGTATTTCCAGAAAGTGTCAATAATTGAATTCTCTTTAAACGGAATTTTCCTCAATCGAATTCAGGCCATAAAAAATAAGTTTGAACTATTTTTCGTCAAATTTTCCTTTCAATTAAATTGATCAATTATTCTCACAATTATTTCGACATAATCTTTGGCTTTAGAGTTCCGAAAAGTGTCCGTAATGTTTGTGAATGTTGGATGGAAGAGATTCGCTCTCGAGGAAATGGAATGTTGGGTATTTTGGTTGAGAGAATTTGGGGAGTAGCGATGAAGTATGAAAATATTCAATGGTCGAGTTCGGAGGGGAGAAAAGAAAGGGGTAACGTCCTGGAGTGTGGTTGGGGTTGTTGTATGTAGGAAGTCGAGGGATGGTGGCTTAAGGATGAGGAGATGAGGAGTATGAGATTGGGGAGTGCTCGAGATAAGACGAATTGAGGGAGGTCAGGGGACTGGGAGATTGGATGCTGGGGAGGAAGACGTTCCAAGCACCATTATTATTTCCGATTGCTGTTGGTCTCTACTGGCCATAGAGAGAGAGAGAGAGAGAGAGAGAGAGAGAGAGAGAGAGAGAGAGAGAGAGAGAGCCAAAAAAAAGAGTCCCAAGTGAATGAAATAAAAGTGTAAAAAAGTCTGGCAAAGTTGGGGAAGCGAAAGAAGAAATAAAGGGCGAGATAATGAAGCGAAAAAGAAAGGGTAAAAAGCTGCGATTGCAGTTATCAAAAGAGCGGTAAAAGTGCATTCCCCAGGTCGTTTGTGAACGCCTCATTTGAAGCGCGATCGTCGACCCGTAAGTTTCTAAGTCTCTCTCTCTCTCTCTCTCTCTCTCTCTCTCGGTGCACTCTAGACGCTTATACTTTTCCGCATGTCTCGTGAACAACAAGTTCTTGGGGTAGGTGAAGAAGGAAAAACGAGGAGATAGTCTTTGCTCGATAGAATTTTAGCCTCTTGTCTGGCTCCGAATCGTTTTGTAGTATAGGCAACGGGGACATTGCCGTTCGGGACCTGCCAGAACATTGTCCTCGTTGAGCTGGTCGCGGCCGTCCCACCGTCGCCTTCTCTATATACGAGCCTTTGCTCTACTATATAACACTTTCCACCCACATCGTACGAAACTCCGTCTACCATACATTAACGTATCTCTCTGCATGTGCAAATATTTGGATACGTATAAATTTATCAAATATTAAATCAACGTTTTATTTATTCATTTTTATTTGATTGATGAAAAATAAATTTTAATTTATTTCATTAAGTAATAATTAAATTGATCAATTTTTTTAATTTTATTCTCTTCATTTATTTATTTATATTTATCCAATTGAATTAAATAATAATTTAATAAATTAATATACATAAATATATTTATTTATATTTATATATATTTGCATAATTAATATTCGTGTTATATTATATTATATTAATATTATATTGTATTATATTATTATTTTCTATTTTATATAATTTATTTATATGAAATATAAATTATTTATATTATATATTTGTATTTTATATAAATAAATTAGTATACATATATAAACTAATATTTATATATAAATATTTATTAATATGAATTAATAAATAAATAAAATATGTTTAATATAATAATATATAATATTTATATATATGGACAGTGTACGAATTGTGTAGCGCTATTTGATGTCGGTGCTCATGTTTCTTATTCTGGATTTCGTACTCGCGTCCATACATATATGTATCGCTATGTATACGTAAGCGATAAGTGAGACAGAAAGTTAGACGTGCCTGGTCGGTGTACAGGAGCTCAGGATTACCAAGTCAAATAAGTGTGTGAGGCGGAAAGGACGGAATGAGGGAGAGAGGAGGTTGAAAAAGGAGTGCGGAAAAATGCTGCAACGACAACGAGAGTACGACAGCACAGAGTCAAGGAACTCTTTGCTGGTCGAGTCTCTGACACAAGAATCCGTGCAGACGATTTTGTACGAAGGAATTTGTGTCTTAGCTATTCGCGGGCTCACATTTTTCCAAACGAATCACACGCCCCCACCAAATTGTCTACGAATCTCTGAAGAAAACAGCGAAGAATATCTCACGCCTCGAAGATTTTGCACATACATGGGACAACGATAATCCTCTGACAACCAAATTTACTCCAATCACTCGTTTCTTCTCTTACCTTACTCCCTGCTTTTTCTTTATTCAGGAGAACCTCTATGAATTTAAATGGGTTTTCCGACCCGATTTTCACTTCGTACTCTTTCACTTGTTTCTGTACTATTTCCCATTCTATATGAATTCCAGCAGCTCCCATAAGAGGATCCACGAAATACGCGATCGCACGTTTTCTCAACGAGATTGGACAAATTTTTGCCTCGCCTCTGAATTGTTTTGGCAAATCGGGAGAAAATTTCAGGGAATCGTGCCAGGGTCCACGATTTTCTTACCTTTGCGGAGGTCTCGCTGGATATTATTGGGAATCGATGAAAAATTAAGGGGACTCCAGACCATAAATTAAGGTATGACGATTTTTTTTTTTTTTCCCATTATTTCCCTCCGTCTCAACGTCCAGGATGATTAACCTCTTTTTCCAATATTTTCCGACTGTCAAGGTGGCCGTTGCAGTGTACGATTCGGACTCTAAATGCGGGAGAAAAAATTACTTGACTTTCCCGTGCAACGATGATTCACCTGTAATCAACGTTTGCCTCTCTCTCTCTCGCTCTCTTTCTCTCTCACATACGTTCTGTAAGGAAGGAGAGTTCCTCGAGGCTCTCTCTCTCTCTCTCTCTCTCTCCACGAACAATGGCCACAAACATAACGACGTTCCATTATATCCTCGATGCCTTTTTTTTTCTCTTTTTTTTTCTCCTCTTGTTCTACAAGATCGATCGCTCGAGGTCTATACTTCTGCGTATTATTTCAACTGCTATAACCCCTTGCATGTCTCTACTTTTGCCAGAACATCCGACCCTATAGATATAAAAATAATAAAATAAAAAACATTTGTCGAAAATGTGAAAAAATAAAATAAAATAAAATAAAAATTGAAACAAAACAAAATAAGAATCGAAATAAATGGAAACTCCCCAAGAATAATATAATAAAATAAATATTTCAAAAACTTGGAAAAATCAAATAAAATAAAATAAACATCGAAATAAATGAAAAACTGCTAAGAATAATAAAAGAAAAAAAAAATTTGGAATCTTTGGAAAAAGAAATATAAAGAATTGGCTTAACGAGAAAACTCGCGTGGCAAAGCGATTAAAATCGCGGGGATGACTCGTGAGAAGCGGAAACGCTATGTTGACGCGGGCGCGCGCGCGTCTCCGCTCGTGCGCGTCCATGAACGTTGAAAATGGCGCATAAAGATGCGCAACACACCCACGCATAATATCGTAAATAAAAGTGGATAAAGATAAAAAATGGCGAGGCTTACGTGCTTCGTGGATCAGAACAATGGCCTCGTGGCGAAAATTAACATTTTTAAACGCAGAAAACCCGCAAGCCGAACGATTATATCCAAGTGTATATTACGAACACACATTTGCCTCAGTATTTATCATCAGGGCGTCACAGATCAAGAACCCAAGCTACTCGTAGAAATTTCATTGTTCCTCGAGTCCTGGACGTCTCTCTTTATCACTTCATTACCACCTCAAGCTCCATACATCGCGCACCACATAGTAACCTTGGCCCCAATCCCGCTTCCCAATGTCCACCCCTCTCCATTATTTTTCTACTCCTCCAGGAGGCAAAAATAATTAAACAGGAAAATATTGACTCTCGAGACCTTCGGATTAATCTTTTGTTCAACGACCCTGCAAACAGCTGTTATGCCAGAAAATGCATTTTTTTCAAAATGCATTCGTATGCAAAAAAAAAAAAAAAAAAAAAATTTTTTAAAAATATCTGGAGCGTGTGCGAATAATTTTATTTTGTCCAATTTTTATTGCTAAATATTAAAAAAAAAAACAAAAATTTCGTCTCAATTATTTTTTGTTTTTATTTATTATTTCTTGTTTTAATTGTCGAGTAATTATTTATTTATTTTGCCATGTTCGATCGATATTTTATTAAATAATAGAATAGATAGGGAAACGAATAATTTTTTTTCCTGCTTATTAAATCCATAAACGACAATGGCTCGTAATATTTTCTGCATAGTGTTTCCCTTGAAATGAATTTTTCATAAACCATTTTTTTAAAAATGTTTCATTGAGTTGTTGGAGGTCAACAAATGGACCAACGATTCATGTTGAACATTTTTCTTCTCTGCGTGTGTGTGTGTTTTTTTTTCAACATCATGTACGTGTGTGATGCAAGTGAAGTTTTGCACGATGAATACATCTATAGCGCCAACTCTGTGCACGCTCTATAATTGCAACCGTCTATTATGCAGCAACCTATAAAACATACGCGCCAATGTGTCTACCAGCTAGTAAATACGTCTTGGAATATTTAGCTCAGGGCTAAGGGAAAGTCTCTGTCGATGATGGACGTCGCTCATTAAGGGCTGATTCATTACGTTAATTCGTAATTAATGCTTCAATCTGGAAACTTATTAAAAACGATCGAAAACCATGAAAATTGTGTTTTAAAATTCCAAACACTTGACCCCGAAATCTCAAATTCCATTAAAAAAAAAAAAAATAAATAAATAAATTGTGTTTTTCAAAATAAAATTGATTTAAATTCATTAAAAACTTTTCTCCGAAAAAAAAACCTGATAACATAAAAAGATTCGAAAAAAAATATAAAAATAAATTTTGTTTTTGAAAATAATTAATAATAAATAAAAAATAAAATGATAAAAAATGTATTCATTTCATTTATTAATTGTACAAAAATTATTATCTCATAATAATATTAATAATTAATATACATAAGAATATTGTGATTTTTTTTTGACGATTTCATTTCCACTTTTTCAATGAATTTTTTTTTATACATAATTTCCAGGTTGGGTCGTGCATAAAAAAGTAATTAATTTTTTATTTATATTAATCAGGAGAGAGAGAGAGAGGAGAGGTCTTTCTTGACTGCGCAGTTTTCCGCGGATTTGTAGCTTTCCCGGTCGTCCTCGAGAAGCTGCGAGGCTCGCGACTCGAGATCCAGGTTATCCAGCAGCGGGAGCAACACATGGACGAGTATACCCGCGAAGGTCTCAACGCTCCGTTGAGACCTTCGCGATCTCGTATACTTAATAATCGCGGGGGAGAGCAGAGGGGCACGTGTCAAAGGTGCTTTTTCTCTTTTTCTCCCTCCCTCTCGCTCTCTGATACGAGAATTATCCGAGACTTGGCGTGTGTCTCAAGATTCATACACACGTCGAATGCAGGCGCGTGCCCGTTGAGCCTTGAGGAACGCTCTGGGCGCAAAATGCGAAAGGATTGAGGGAGTCCAACGATCGTAGCCGGTGAATCTCATATTTCCTTATAGACGACCGAGCCTCACAATTTCGGGGCGATGCAAAAAAAATTTCGGGTCAAATTGACCCAGTGCGTACTCCGAGGGTTAAAAACAGATTTTAATAAAAATTTAATTTTCTCATCTTGGTTTTTCGGTCCCTCGAGTTGGATAAATGAATCCTCACAATTTCGATGCCATCCGATAAAAAAATTCGGGTCAAATTGACCCACTGTGTGTACTCCGAGGGTTAAAAACAAATTTTCATCAAAATTATCCCGTGCATTAAAGACGCTCGATATATTTTTTTGTGTCATTTCCAAATTTTGAGCCTCAACGTTTCAATTTTTATTATTTTTCTGCTTCGTTTACGATTTTATCGGATTTATTGAACGGAGGAGAGGAGGGAGAGAGATAAGATAGCAGAGTTTGTGTACTGAGGTGCGAGTGGTATATTGGTGAGTTGCAAAATCCTTTAGAAACGTCCAAGGAGGTCCCCCATATCCGACAACGTCTAGCAGCCAATCTTTATGGAGCTGAGAGTCTGCAGCAGCAACGAGCAACGAGCTGGACCGTCAGGCACGTCTGGTGCTAGGATTTTTTGTTTTTTTCTCCTTTATTGGACACTGTCTATGGAAATCTAATGGGATATTACGGGCATGTATGCTGTGAATATTCAAATGTCTGTATATATTTCCATACAGAAACGTATAGGGAAATAAATAAATAAATAAATAGAATATCTATTGCATGGAGTACTCGATCGTTTCGTATGTAATACGTAAGTCGAAAACGACGTCCGAGCTCAGGCAGTTGGCATATGTATGGGGGATTTCATGGGAAACAGGAAAAAATAATTTTTTTTTTTTTTAAATATATTTTTTTCAAATCCTTCGAGTGGGCACTTCCTGTAAATGCATATTGGGTCAATCTGACCCAAGACACTTTTTCCAATCGTCGTATTCCAGAAACTATGCATTTTTTCATTTTTTTTTCGTAGTAAACGTTTTTTGTAAGAAATTATCGATATTTAATTACTAATTTATATAAATAATTAATTAATACTTGATTTTTATTAAACCATTTTGAATAATTAATTAAATTAATTAAGTTTAATTTTATTAATAATGAATTTTAATTAATTTATTTGATAAAACGAAAATTAAATGCCAAACGATCGGTGACAAAAAAAAGTTTGGGGTCAAAATGACCCGGTGTGTACTCGAAGGGGGTAAGATCTCGCAGACTTGATTTTTTTGGTTCGACATCGAGGACGTGGCACGATGGATGAAAATTGAGAAGTAAAATTCATTTTAAAAAGTTGGATGAATTTTTATTTTTATTTTTTTTTTTGTAATTTTGCACAAATTGATGGAATCTCCTTAATTTAAGGTCGTAATGTTTTTGCGTAAGTTTTTGTTGAGGAGTATATAATATTTTTGAGGTACAAATTGAGGTACGAGATTTCTTTTGTTAATTGTGAGTCCGAACGTAAATTTAATGTCGGTTGTTAAAGTCACTCATGGGCGATTGCAATGGAAATGTCTGTTGGCCACGTGGAGTTTGCTTGTGAAAGAGGAAAGGGCACGTAACAAACCAATTTTCGAGATTAAAAAATCGTGAAATATAATGGGGGGAGCTCGGAGGAGAGAGAGAGAGAGTTTAGATCAGAGTTAGGCGAGGGATCGTCGGAGAATTTCGTAACGTCGATTTCTTCTCTCGAGTAAATCGTTTCAACTGCGCAAACGTATAAAAGACAATGTTCCTATTTCTGTGTTCTGTGCATTTCGCTACTCATTTTTTTTCTCCATTTTTCAATTATATTTTCCATTTTTCTTTTAACATTTAACTTACAACTCGTCAACTCTCCAAAGTGATTTTGTTCATAAAGTATCCAACAGTGTTCGGTGCGATGTCGTTTTATACCTTCGCGTTCCATTATTCTCGTCTCGTTAAGGCGCGTTGAGTGACTGCGTCGCAAAGCCTTTTGTCTCGCGACGTTCCGCACCAAGCAGCCAAAGGATTCTCTCACCGTATGCAAAGCGCGTCTCCCTATAGTATTCACACAATTTTTTCTTCCAATCCTTTTTTTTTCTCCTCTATCGCTTCTTATATCGTCCGATGAGCAAAAATAGCCCAAGTGAGTGAATGATCTCGATAAATAATTCAAAAACAAACAAACAAAAACGTGTCACATTCCTTTTAGAAAATTTTGAGATAAAAAAATTGTGCCAACCTATTGATCGAGTAAAAATTGACCGAACGTCAGATTTTTCCCTATTTTTCAATCAAATGCGAACGAAAATTTACGTATTTATTCAAATAAAAATAATAATAACAAATTATTATACAATAATGAATATAAATAATATTATATAATATTTCATATTTAATATACGTAATAATAAAATATTCAAAATTAAATAAGTAAATCTATATATTTATAATTATATATATATATATTATTTAATACATAATAATTCATATAGAATATTTACTATATAAATAATATTTAATATTTGTTTAGCATCAAAATAATAAATAATATAATATTTCTAAAGTTAAAATTAATCATTTTTTTTTTTTTTTAATTCTCGAAAGTCGTGGAACGGCGAGCATGATTTTTGATACAATATTTTTCTCAGTTCATTAAAAAATGGAATAAATTATTGAAAATGATTGATAAGCCGGGGTGGATGGAGTAATAATTTTGGATCAACAGCTTGATCGAATTAAATGTGTATGCGTATAGTTTGTAATGAATTGGATCGATCGGTGAGGTTCTCTTGGGATGGAAAGCCAGTGAAGTGTACTAACGGTCCGGGCGGCAATGGCAATGTGCCCAAGACACCTGAGACTGAACAGAGGTGATCGGGGGTGGGTCTGGGGTTGGCCAAGAGGGCTGGAGTGCGAGCAGGCCAGGGAGATGGATATAATGGAGACAGAAGCTAAGTAGGTCGTGTGTATGATAATGCTGGCATTATTGCGGAGAGGATTCTCGGGAGGGTCGTCCAAACGCGATGAGGGGGGAAGCCAGGGATAGAAGGAAGGGGAAACGAATAGCAAAGGAGAACCGAGACTGGGGCTGTTGTTCGGGCACCCTCTTGGCGAGATTTCGCGCCACCTGAGTCTTTGTTAAGGACTTAATTAATTAAGGTCCTTTCCGGGTCTCTCTGAGGGCGCTTCGTTTCATCGCCAAACGCTGAAAGGGAGTCTGTCTCTCGTCTCGAACGTCCCAGCTGATGCCTCCGCTCGGGCTCGCCCATAAAGCTGGAACAAAAAAATTCATCACCCAACAATTCGTTCCAGACACTAAACTCGTCAACCAAAAACGTAGAAAAAAAAAAATTAAAAAAAATTCAGGAAAACCAGTTGGAAAGGTTTCCCCCTGTCGTACCATCGACTATTGTGAAACACACAATTGAAGCTGCTGAGCTTCATACGTATTGTTTATAGCGCGAAGAAAAAAAAAATTAAAAAAAAAAAAACATTTAATGATTAAATGATTAAAAAGCCTAGTTGGCTTTGAAAATTTGTGGTGACACCTTCATGGGGATGGGGGTACTACATTTAATCTTGAGGAAGAGGCGCGAAATACAATTACAAATAGTCAAGACCACGAAGAAATTAATTAATCAAGGGAAAGGAGAAGGTCCGTTGTCGATGCGACCGTTTAAAACGAATCTATAAATAAAGAATTACACGTTTTTTAAAAAATTCTTTTCATTGTTAGAAAGAAATTGAAAAAAAATGATGAAAATATTCTTTTCTCAATTAATTCATCGATCGATATGCAGCCGATCAAGATTCCCGATGACGGCGAGCATGAACCGTAACCTTATTATATGTTCATTAACACTTGCGACTTAATTATCGAGTCTACGTGCTCCGGAGGAGGTTTCCCGTGAAACGGTACCGCCTTGGGGTTAATCCGAGCGTGCAACATCGCAGGTTTCATCATCGCCAACACATACACACGCGAGTTTGTTGCTTCGTATCACGAGCATCCACGATATTGCTATATTCCGTAAGGCAACAGTGATTTATGGGTTTTTCAAGTGGCTCCAAGTGGCTTTCGTTTAGGTTCACCGTCATCTATGTTTTTCGCCATACACCAACATCGACGTTTATCAATATGGAGGATTGGATGATACTGGCGTTTGTATCCATGAAATACGACGAAAAATTCATTTTTATTCATTATTTTTATAATTAATCAACTTTTTTCACTTTTTTTGAAGAAAATTCGATATTGCAATGGCATAGAAAACTGTCCGACCGTTTTTCTTCAAAAAATAATCAGTTTTTGAATAATATTTTTATTCATTTTTATTCATTTTTTTGACAATTAATGGATTTTTTCCATTTTTTTTTAGCGAATTCGGTTTTCTAATGTCACAGGAGGCTGTCCCACCCTTTTTTTTTTAAAATAATCATTTTTCGTTCCATTTCAACGATCCAAACTCGAAAATCGACGAGAAATATATTTTTTATCAATTTTTTTGTTAATTAACTCGCTTTGTCCACTTTTTTCAAGTAAATTCGGTTTTTAATGGCACAGAAAGCTGTTCCACCATTTTAAACAAATATTCTACGAAATTTTACGCTCAGCTTTGAAAAATAATAAATTCTTGTTCCATTTCAACGATACAAACTTCAACTTCGTTCAGATTTTTAAGTATTTTTTGTATTTTTAATGATCGAGTCAAAGAATTTAATTCCGAAAAAAAAAAAAAAAAAAAAAAAAAATAAAAAATCCTCGGCACTCCGCGGGCCCCAAACAGCGCAAAAAAAACACGGCGATCGAGAGGCGGCGCGCCCCGGGAGAACTGTCCCTCCGGACGACGTGCACAACAGTCTCTGGAGCAGAGACTCTGAGAGTTATCGGCCAAGCTAATGAATAATTCTCTCGGGACTGCCGATAATTAATTAGGATGTATCGATTCAGATAATAATGCAATCGTTATCCCTCGAGATGAATACAGTTTTTTTATTTATTTATCGTCATAGCAGCACCTGCTGGCGACGGAGACGCCGGTCAAGGCTACGGAGGAAAATAAACCGAGAGATAAAACAACGTGGATCGCGTTTAACGAATGCATTACATCGTAATAGATTCCGGCACGGATGCTGCAACGCACGAGATGAAAAAGTCTCCACGCTCGGGATTATAACGGTCGATCTTGGTCGCTGTATTATTTACAGAATATTTACTGGGAAAAAATAAAAATAAAAATAAAATATACCGCGTCGCGGCGATTGTTCATTTTTGCATGGAAAAACTTGACAAGATAAAAAATCATGTTCGTTATATTTTTTTTCATTAATTAACATCTCATTTCCCCGTCTATTGACCTCGAGGATTATTCAAGGTCATCCCTACGATCTGGAAGGTCCAGCCTAAAGAAATCATCGCTTTTATCGATTAGATCGAGGAGGAAATAAAATAAATGTTTCGGGAATCGTGACTCGACGCCGATCGCGACGAAACATTTTTTTCTCTCATCGAAACCGCGCTCGGACCTGTCCCTTCTTGCTCACTGTCAACAGAGACAACGCTCCGGCTTATCACGTTGTCAAACAAGCCAAGACACGTCAGATTTTGTACGCCATGTCCAAGAGGAATCGTGTACCGAATTACGCGACTACGACGATGAATAAATCGCGCGTACGGAAATGGAAATGTACGTGCTCGAAGGAATCACGAATCTTCGTGCCCGAGACACTAGGATCTTTGGTAAAATAATCACATCCAACGATCACGTGACATTTGTATCATTTTTTAAGTTTTTCAATCGAAATCTTGACGAAAAAAAATTCTTATGACGTTTTCCGTTATTTTTGACCTCGATCGAATAAAAATCGAACATTTCGTCAGTGAACAAACAAATATTTTTTACTATTTCGCGTTTTTTGGCTTGCAATTATTTTCATTCATTTTTATTCGAAATTTTGGGAAAAAAAAAATCTCTCGTCACGTTTTCCCTTATTCCGGGCCTCGATGGAATAAAGATCGAGCATTTCGTCACCGAACAAGCAAATATTTTCTAATATTTCGCTATTTTCATTTCGCAATTATTTGAATTAATTTTTTTTTTTCCAAATTTTGGAAAAAAAAAATAAAACGTTTCGTCACGTTTTCGTCAATTTTGCGTCTCGACCGACGAAAAATGGGGAAACGGTAAAATGTAGTGACCGTTGACAACGAGGAGGAGGAAAAACGATTCTATTTGATCGGATCATTCCGGCTGGACAGATCGTTGTTTATTGGCTGTGTCCCCTTGCCAAAAGTCGCGTCATTGTTTGTGGTTATGTTTCGCAGCGTCGTTCGGTAATGCAGTTTATATAGAGGCCGAGGAATTTAACGATGGAAATGGGAAGAATTATCTAATCCGAGGGACGTTGGTCAAAGTTGGGCGGGAGGTTTTGGCTGGATCTCGGACGATGTGGTGAGCCGAGGCACGAGCCAGCACCTCGTTCGATGCTCCATTGAGTGTTCACTCTGTTGAAGAGTCGTCCATCGTCGCTAGAATGTTAACGTTTGACGTTGGCTGTATGAACTTAGTGGACGCGCAGGGATAAAGTTGCGGAGGCTGCAAGGGTCCGGAGGTTTATGAGTTTAGTAGCTGCGCGTAGGAAAATGTATAGATATATAGAAAGATAGGAGCCGTCCCACGTCCTTTTTCTCGTCATCGTAGTCGCGTCACTCATCGACCAAAATCACTGGCGACGCCATAATAAAATAATCTTGCTCTTTCGAGTCATTAGCCTAGCCCTTGTTACTTAACCAACACCACTTAACGTCCGATGCTCCCGGGCTTTCTCTCCTTCTTATTAACTCTCTTCGTTTCCACAATTCCTCCTCTCCCCTCTCGTCTTTTTTTTCAATTTTATTTTTCATATTATTCATTTTATTTTTCGTTCTGTTTTTCATTCGATTTATTTTATTTGTTTGGTTTATTCGATGAATTTCATCGATTTTCTTAATTTTATTAAATTTTATTGGTTTTATTTATTCAATTTTTAAATTTTTTTATCAATTTTATGAATTGTATCGAGTTTATTTATTTTATTTTGAATTCTATTTTTGATTTTATTTTTGACGAATTTGGGTAAAGATGGAGTGGGGGTAAATTTTTGTGGATCGTTTGAGTCCGCGACTGCGTGGAGAGGAAAGCAGAGCCGAAATTTGACGGTGGAAAAATAAGAGTTGCTATGGCAGATCGTGGGGAATCGGTCGAGGGAGAAAAGTGAGGGAGGGCAGAGGGAAAGAGGGAGCTTTGGCATACACACCATAGAGCAGTAATGTCGCGCGGAGCGTATACTCCGTTAAGTGGATCCAATCAAGCCGGTGGCAGAGTGCGCAGCACCGAGCTACGTAGGAGCCGAGAGAATAAAGCGAGGAGGAGAGATCGACCGAGCGAAAATGTCTCGTCGACGAGAAAGACCCGAATAATCCTCTCCCTTTGGATAATAAAGGACGGAGGGACGCGAGAGGATCGAACGAACATTCAAACTCAACAGCATTGAGTGTATAATAGCAAAACGCGTGTAGAACGCTCACCGAACCAGAACACCGAGGCACAGGGAAAAGCAACCAGACCATAGGGAACAGCAGAGACCGAGAGATGACACAGTTATTATGTTACGATATCGCCCCAAACAGTCGACGACGATAGTGCAATGTAACGCCCTCGGCGATTCAACTCTCTCTCTCTCTCTCTCTCTCTCTCTTTGCTGATAAACCCTTTTGTCACACACCATTGATTTTCCCGAATCCCCAGCTCGTTCCGGCCTCGATGTATCGTTCGCCGGGAGTATCGCATCGTGTAGACACATCCATACAAAATTGAACTACGAATGTTTCGCTATTTTGGAAAAGATTTTCGCCATGCAAACGGAAATGAAATTCCTGGATCCTCATCCACCGATTTCCACGTTTTATCTTACTGCCGGAGTTAATGGAGCGCCGAAGAAGCCCATTACACATAATTCTAAATGAAATTTTAACCGGGGCAGTGAATAAAGTGTCGAGAGTTGGAAAAAACGTAATTGGGACTCGGAGGAGAAAACAATTTGACGTTTCGACAGAATCCCATATCGATTGTTCCATGAATAAACGTTTTTAAATAATAAATTAGATACAAAATAATAAATAAATTTTAATAATTTCAATTCATAGAATAAAAAATAATTTATTTATTGAATAAATGATTAATAAGAAAAATAAAATGTTGAACAAAAGTGATTCAGACTCGGAGGGAGAACAATTTGTATTTTCAACCAAACTCCATATCGCTCGTTCTCTGAAAAATCATTTTTCGTTATATTTGTCCGTGTGTGTGTGTGTGTGCGTGTTCGGTAACGGTTGATTCTTCGATTTAAGCGTTTTGAATTTTGTTGTCGATCGTGAGGATTATCGAGCCAGAAAAACGTGCCATTTTCTTGGGTAATAATTTAACTGGGAGACTCTCGCCCATAACGAACTCTCGATTGTATATAATGTTCCAAGTAACGCGCTGGCCTGAGAATATAAACCGCGGCGGCATTATAGATGTTATCTATCCTCGAAAATCTCTGTATCCGAGCGACGTTTGACTCTAATGGTTTTATAATATCAACGACGATAAGATCCGCTGGGACTCTCCGTTCCTGATAAACTTCGCTTCGAGCTACACTCACACACACACACACATACATGGATATAAATGTGTATTGAATGTTTCAGAGGAAAGGACGAAACTTTGAGGAACTTTGGATTGACAGGATTTCGTTTTATTTTTGAATAATTAATTTATTCACGTTTTATCGAGATTTTTTATTAAAATGTTGAGAAAAAAAAAAAATTATTTTTTCAATTTTTAATTTTTTAATTTAACAATGATTTTTCATTTTTATTCATATTTTTAATTTTTTTTATTCATTTTTCTTTTAAATTTTTTATTTACGGATGGACAAAAAAAATTTAATTTTTTATTTTTGAATGTGTAAAAACGTGTGAAAAGGGTTTTTCGATCAACTGCGGACTGGAATATTTGCCCGGTGACGAAAGTAACACGAGAAAAAAATAAAAGGGCTGCCCAGCTTGCTTAGGAATGAAGGAAAAAGGCTTTTTATGGCTTACGCGTGTTGTCGATAAACCCTCCAAGCGATAACGTCACGTCCACGTGCCCAATTCCCGTTCTTTCCACTTTTTCATCGTATGCAGCCGCATGTTTATCAACTCTCGAAAAAATGCAGTTGTCAAAATTTCCGGTAGTCCTCTCGCTCCCTTTTTTCTCTCCTCGGCACAAATATTCTCAACCACGACATTTTAGACAAGGCGTCGCTAATGACTTCGATTTTTTTTTTTTTAAGTTCCTAACACTCCAGATAAAGTCGAATGGTCAGAAAAGAAAAAAAATGAGACACACGTACGTCGTACGCACAAATTTCTACGCATAGAAATGTCCAAAACTGAATATTTTTCTTTTTATATTTATAACAATTTACTAAATATTCAAAATTTTTTAATGAAATTATTCATTATTTATTTATAACTATTTTTTTAAAATGCAGAATTTTCTGTTTCAATTATTACTTATTTATTTATAACAATTTTCCACCATGCAGTTTTTTTTTCTAAATTATTCCTTATTTATTTATAACAATTCTAAAAATTGTCGAATTTTTTGTTTAAATTTGTGGTTTTTTATGTATAAAATTTTTTAGAAAAAACTGAATTGTTTGTTTAAATTTTTCGTAATTTCTTTATAACTTTTCGGAAAAAACTGAATTTTTCGTTTAATTTTTTGGTTATTTATTTATAACAATTTGAAAAACTGCCAAACGTTTTTTAAAAATTATTATTCATTTATTTACAACAATTTTCTGCCCCGAATCGAATGCATAAAATTCAAGGGTCATGCTCCGTATCTTTCGAAAGGTTCTCAAGAGCGAGGTCCATCTGACTGCGCATGTATATGTGACCCCAACGCATAATATACATTTATATATAGTTCAGTGATTGAGGCAAGAGTCATCGGATCTCTTAATCAAAGTATCGAATCGTCGCATTGATAGATACACACGAAAACCCGCTTAGGAAAAGGACCATAATCAGGATTATGGCAGGGATTATGGGCCTCGATTGAATTAACCACCCCGCGTCAGCGCTCGTAAACTCTTGCTAAAAGTCAAGCGGAACTCCTCCCGTACCGTGTTAGTTGCGCATTCATACCGTGCGACCCACCAAAATCGCCTCCTCCAATCTATCGTTACAGCATTTCCGGAAAAACCTTATTTCAACCGTGATTAAAATTTATCGACAAATATAAAAGGCACGAGGCGTACAAAGTAAAAAAAAAAAACGTAGATTTTCCATTTTTTTTGTTTCATTTGAAAATTCAAAATTTTTGAGATTGAAATCTCATCAAAATTATGGCAATTTTGAATTTGGGAAAAAAAAAAAATAATAATTTCGATTTTTTTCCGAGGATTCTCGGTTTCCCAATTTTTAATATTTTTCAATCGATTTTTATATAATTTTGGAATTGCAAAAAGTGTCCTAAAACGTGGAATTTTAATTTTTTTCAAATTTTAAAATTCATACATTAAAAAAATGGAAATCTTGTCAAAATTATGGCATTTTTGGGATTTAAAAAATGAACAATTTGATTTCTTCGGCAGGATTTCTATTTTCCCTTTTTTGCAATTTCCAATATTCGTAATTAACGGAATTTTTTTAATTGAATTTTGCATAAATTTGAAATTGCACAAAAATCGATACAGCGACGATTTTTTTTTGTTTTTTTTACATTTTCGCTCGTTTGCGCGAGCGAGTAATGACCGCGAAACGTACACGCGTGTATTTAATAGTGCGGAATTGTAATCGTACGATTATGCATGAGTGCAAGTTAATAACAGCGAAAAAAAAAATGAAAGTGGTATCTAACGAGTAAAGAAGAAAGTGCAACTTGTCCCAAGATTGTTCGTACACATCGAAGAAAATATTAATCTCGTTTACCGAGTACAATTGAAAAGAGTTTTCCCTTTGGAATATAATGCTCGATTCGAGATGCATTTTATATGATGCACTTCACGAAAACGATGCATTGTTGATTTCCTCATGCCAATTGCACTAATTGCAAACATTCCTCCACTCCAATTTTATTCAACCAAGAAAATCACGATTCAAATATATTCTCAACAATACAAAATGATCCAAGAAATTAAACGAACACGATAATTAAACATAACAACAATATTTGACAAAAAAAATCACAAAAAAATTAAATAATATGCAAAATTGAAGATAAACAAAATGTTTTTGTTTAATATAAATTTGCTCTCTTTCGAGACAACATCGTGGACCGAAAGAGTTTGGACCAAAATCATAAAAATTTCATGAACCAACTTAAATTAATGATTAATTTATTAATTTAATGAACAAACTAAAATTAATGAAAATTTAATTTTCATAAATATTTATGAATTTTGTAACTTTTTATAAATTTCTTTCTTACAGATTTCATGAAAATTTGTCTCTCATTCGATCCAACGTCATGGACCAAAAAATGGGAGTAAAATCATAAAAATTAAAAGAATAAAAATTGGCGACGAAACTGGATGAAGGAAATAGTTCCGAGAGCCAGGAAAGTGCGATATTGCGTCGTAGAGAAATAATTTGCCCGTAAAGTATATGGAAATAATGAAGCATAGTGGAAAATGGAGGAGAGATAGATTTCGCATGGTTGATGGATATAATGATATATATGTGTTGGACGCACTATTATGAGTTGTTATTATATTCATATAGATATTGGCTGTTTCACATTATTCGCACAGCAGGCATATAAGCGGCTAAATGTTATATACGCGGTACGAGGTACGTACGACGATTTTACATCGTTGACTCTATAATGGCTCGAATGCGAATGGATATTACGCGGATCCATTACTACGCATATGTTTATCTACTTAATTCTTAGGTATGTACGACCGCGAGCAAAAGGGATACCTCCTCCTATCCTACCACCTGAGCCTCGTCGAGAGAGAAAGCTGTTTTTCCATATTCGATTTTCCCGCCTCACACATCCACGAGGTTCATTCATATTTATGCGAAAATCCACGCACACTCATTCACATTTCACTTGAATTTTCGACAATCACGTCGCTGGCGATTCGAACACTTGGAATTATGGATAAAAAAAATTTTCTCCACATTCTCGATGCCGAAGCAACAATTTTCAGCCTTTTTTTTCTTTTTGCATTCGAATTATATATTTTTGACAACTTTTCCGGAAATTAGAGAAAAACTGCGAACTTGTACACAATATTTGATAAAATTGGGAAAAATTCATGCGTTCGGACGATTTTTTAAATCGTTTTTTCTTTTTTTTATGATGATTTGAAAAATCATACGACGTGTTCGAGCTGCCGAATCCGTCCAGGCACATGTTCGGTGATGGTCAAATTGGCCGATTCTATATTACGCAGTAATATGCAATGTGAAGGTACTCGGTAATGATTTTTGTGCGCAGTAGCAACGAGGAAAATACATGAGATGGAGGAGAGTATATTATTCGTTTCTTTTATTAACTCTCTCGATTACTTTCACTTTTGCAATGTGTAGAAATAATGGAGGACGTGTGTGTATCGAAGTTTTTCGATGTATCGAGCAAGAAACACCTTTTGCTTGATAAATTTCCTCTCTCTGTTTGTACGTGGTCGTTATCAACGCCGCATCCTGCGGGCCAATTGGACGAATTGAATTTTCTCACCTGGAAAAAGTTCTCGATCTCTCCCTCGCCCTTCTCGTCTTTCTGGACACAATTTTATTTACGACGGGCTTATTCTCACGGATTGTAAATCAATCCTCAATTTTACAACCCGAGGAATAAATACGAACGCAAAGTAAAGCCAGAACGCGCGTGATTTTGGTGAAAAAAAAAAAAAAAAAACAAAACTTAAGTCCCTCAGTTTTGTCACACGCGAGAGACGCGCGTCCACGAGCTCCTGGACGCACGTACTCGCGTGTCATTATCGATGACACGAATATATGCTTCACCGGTTCATTCGCACGCGCACCTTGACCCGCTCATATCATTTTTATCCTTTACCGCTGTACACACAGGATTCGAATGATCCCCCAAAAAAATTTAACCATTCCCCAACAATTTATCGAACTTTTTTTGTGGGACGTATAAAATGTTTTTTTTACGTTTTTTGAGGTGGAGACTCGCAGGAACAACAAATTGGAGTCGTAAAATGAGGTCGTAATCGAGTAAATTGGTCGGAAATTTTTTATTTTAAATAAAAATTCCCTTTTAAATGAAAAAAATAATCAATTTCAATTCCAATTTCATTTTTTTCTTCAGATTTGTCGACAAATTTGTGGAAATAACTTGATCGAGGAAAACCAAACAACGAAATTGAGTTGAAAAATAAAATTTTCTTTCAAATTGAACAAAAAATCAAAACTTCAATTTTAATCGATTTTTTTTAACAAGATCCCGGCAACTTTGTTCACATTAATTGAAAAATCATTGAATTTATTTCCTCAATGGAAAAAAAAATCGATTACGTGATAATTAGCCGCGAAAATAATGATCGTAATGGTTTCGTCGACGGAACGCGACGGGTAAGTGTCCAGAAGGGCGATAGCGAGTCATTGATGAGAGAAATCGCGGGAAACGAGAGTGCAGTGTCGGGGGGGGGGGGGGGACTCGATATAAAGTAAAGATCTGGTCAGGCCTGAGAGGAGGCCGGAGAGTGTTTGAAAAGGAAGGTGGACGGTGCGCGAGAGGAATAGCAGGCTATCGAGTGGCGTTCGGTCACTTGGAATGAACGATTGCTCGGTTTGCTCGGCCTAATATGGCGAACACTAGTTTTTACGCGGTACGACGTGTCGCCTGGACAAACCGGCAGACAAACTAGAATCGATGAATGAAAAGGATATATGGAGGTGCATGCGAATAGGATCGAGTACAGAGGCACATGGACATGTAAACATTGCAAAAGGTTGTAAAGGAAAACGTGTTTTATTTGTGGATCGTCACGGACCAGCGTGCAGCGTCTTGTGTGGGACGTCGTCCCACTGAGACACATTCGCGAGTTTCCACACTTGACGCGTTTTCTCTCTTCGTGGGGCGTCGCGCTCCACTTTTTTTTTTTATATATATATATATTTTTTTTTTTTCAATTTTTTTTTTTTTCTTTTATTTTCCGCACGCACGCACGATGCTCGGGCGATTGGCAACGTTTTCTCGGGCGTCTGAGACGTCTAGCTCCACGGGCTCGAACCCATTCAGATATTTATTTCTATATTAGGCTCGACCGCGTGGTTTTTCTCGCGTGTCGCGAGATGCTCCAGCTTCCTCGTCCGGGACGTCCACGCGGACTACCGACGATCGTGTAGGCACATCACCATCTTGGTATTCCAGCATTATTATCGGTATGGCATATTTTGAATAATTGACGGCAATGTTTGTGTGGTGGACAAGCGAATGAACGTGTAGATAGACGTTGAGGAGGCAGGCTGTACATGCACAACAATGTTGGCTTGTTAAAAGGGTAGGAAAATTCGAAATTATTAGAATTTGATGAAATTTTATAAGCATACCCTTCAGCACTAAATATGAATATACAAATTTTTGAAGAATTTTTGTTCTACATAGTTTTCGAGTTAGTGAAAAAAATGTCGGTCTTCGTGTTTTATTTATTTAATTTTTTTATTTCTTATTTTCCTAATTCCTATTTTTTATTTAAAATTTTTTTTTTTTCATTTCGGAAATGGTGTTTTTTAGTTTTGATTGAAAGGTCACGAAGGCAGAAGGAACGGCGTGGGTGGTCGTGGAGGCAGAAACGATTACGCGCTCTTGGTGTTTACAAAGTGGCCATTTTTGAGGAGCTCAAAAAAACATACACACTGGGAAAAAAAAAGTGTGCACAAAGATCGCGGGTCCTGTTTGTCCGAGCCTTTGAATTCCGGGGCTCCCGACGGTTGCCCATCACAGCCCATGATCCATGGCGCGGCCGAAAACCGTCAACGAATTTCTTTCGCAACGGCCATCGTTCGGCCGTTAAACTCGGAAGGGCAAGAAAGAGCCAAAGGACAATGTCGCGCCAGATCTTGAGGCTGCTCCTAAATTTTCGACCACCGTCGCATCAACTTCTTTCCTTCTCCTCTCTCTCTCTCTCTCTCTCTCTCTTCACCAAGCTCCTTCGACTTTGTACAACTCCGGAAGACCCTGCGTTACGTTTAAGAGCTTTTTCAAGCCACACGAAATCACGGCCGTCACACATTATTCGTATTTATCGACATTATCGAAAAAATCTACAGATATATCGAGCCGGAGACGAGGCTCAAGGTTGTAAAATCCTCAGAGCCCGTGACCGAAGGAATTATATAAAAAAAAAAAAAAAAAATTTCTCCTTCCCGTGCCTCCTCGTAATCGCACGAGCCGGCAGAAATGGCAAAGTCTCGCTCGATTTTTCGCCCCCGAAAAAAAATGACAAATTTATTTTTTTTTTCTATCCCCGAGACCGCGCCAACGAGATCGCACAAAAAATACCAGCGCAGAGATTCTTGGCCCGGCAAAAATCCGTCTGTACCGGGGATCGCAAATGCGCCTCCTCCGAAAATCTTGAGCGATCGTTATTCCTCGAACTTCAATATAATTTAACCTGATGGCTTGGTAAGTACGATAATGTTAGCGAGTTACAACCATGCGCGCACCAACAACAACGTTACGAGTTTTGTACTTATGTACATAAATATATATGTACCAAGGTATATATGTATTTATGTTTAGAGCGTAATAAACGCCACAATAAAGTTGGTGTGTCGCGCTTTGGAATTTCACTTGGTTCGTGTGCCCATCTATTTCATATTATATGGATTTTTATTGTGTGCTTTAGTCTCTTCGACCGCTTATTTTATATTTTTTCTTATTTCGCTTGGTTCTCGCATGATGTTCGATCTTTTTGATTTTACGAGGCTGGCCCTCGGAGCATTAAAACGACGTGAGAAGTGCCTCGCTACGATGAAACGAGTCAATAAGTTTGTAACATTGTAACAAATATTTCTGTGGTCCTGGGAGGTCGAATCTTCGACTCTTGACTGAGGCGATGAGTCAGCCGGAAGTTGGGGGGGGGGGGGGGGGGGGGAAATAATTTGGGTGGTTTTTAACGGGTCTGCGGGCCCGGGGGTGCAAAAAACGGCGACCTGGAGTTCGCAGGAACAAAACTCATCATTTTTTTAAGTGGAGCCCATAATTTTAGTGCAGTACTTGTTAAAAGTAATGGAACAACATTTTTTCACAGTCAAAAACCAAAATTACCGAAAAAATTTCGAAAAAGTGGATTAATTTTGAAAATAATATTTTTTTTTTTTTTTTTTCAATATTTTTTGTTTCATTCCAACTATGCGAACTCAGGATCGTGAAAAAATCAGTAATCAAGGGGTTGGGTGGCCGGAAATGACAGGAAATTGACGAATCGATGTTCCGGGCCTGGGCATGGAGAGAAAAATGACGGATGTGCTGTGACAAAATCGACAGCGCGTCACAGGCTCTCGCTTACGAATGCTACACATGTTTTTTTGTTCCGACCTCAAGCAATTTTGACGGAGAAAAAAAAATGGAAAAAAGAATGAGGAGAAAAAATTGAGCGTCACTAAAGGAGATCGCAGCAGCCTCTGAGACGTGCATTGTTATGCAGATGCGTGAGAAGGCTCGTTTGTATCTTTGCTACAATAACGACTAACTAACGCGCCATTATGCAATGCGTCACGATTTGTTTTTTCATGCTTTTTTATTTGAAGCTTCTTGTTCGTATCCTCGCATGGAATGTCACGTGTCTTTCCTATCGGGATTTTCCATCTCGGAATCTCAATATCAATTCTCAGGCAATTGTGTCGGAAATTCAAACTTACGACCAATCGTTTCTTTTTTTTTTTAATTCTTGTGACGCGATCGATCATCGAATGTTTACTCAACAGCTCGACTACGCCTCGCTCTAGAGAAATTCATTCCTTGGCTCGATATCCTCCTGGCGATGGCACGTTGCTCGCTGACCCGAGTGAATCACGACGAAAAAGTGAGAAAAATAGTTTTCTCGAGGGTCTCGAGAAACGTCCATTGACCCAAAACTATTTACATTCGAGTTATATAATTTTGACAAATTTTGTGGAAAGTAACGAGGGAGTACAAACTTGTACGTAATATTTAACATAACTTGTGGAAATTAATGCGGTTCGACGATTTTTCAAAAATCTAAAATTTTCGTAAAATTCGAAAAATCATAAAATTTAAACCGCTCGACCGATTTTTCCAAAATTTAATACCAACCTTCCCATTATGATACTCTATTCATAAAAAAAACAATGAGCAATAAATCTGAAAAATTGGGGAAATTAGAGCGTCGACAGATTTTTTTGAAAATTTCAAAATGCCGTAAAATTCGTATTTTCCTAGCGATTTGAACAAAATTATCAGAGAATAAAGAGCTCGTATGGATTAACATCTGTGCGAAACGGGAGCCCTCTAGCTCCAACCGTTCTCGAGTTATGAACGTTTGAACTTTACAGTCCCATAACATACACACACATGTCCGGATATTTTTTCTAAATATGATTTTTCGATGTTTTGGGACATTTTAAGGAGATTGACATTGAAATCTGGAGAAAAAAATTGGATCGTCAGGTTTCTCTATGAGGAAGCAAAATGCAGGATTTCTGTTGATAAATCCTGATTTTGTTACCGGTAGAAGAAAAGAGAGGAAGGGAAGTTGGTAATGAGCTCAGGGCAGAGTAGCAATTTCCAATTTGCGTTCTTTTGTGTGCAACGGTTTAGTAGCATATTCCTGAGGATTGAGAGCCCCAGTGTATGATTAAGGAAGAAAATGTAAGAGTTTTTAATGAAAAGAAAAAGAAATTTTGCACCTGTCCCTTAAAGACACGATATTAAACATTTCCTCCCCCTTAAGGTCCGATCACGGAGATACGTGCAGTAGATTTTCTCACGGTGCTTTGTTTATCGAGGAATAAAACAGGGCGAAGAGCTTTTATTCCGTTGCCCTGCGCGGCGCGGTGCGACGAAGAAATATTAAGGGCTCGCCGAGAGCGCGGCTCGGGAGTAAAAATTTTTTAATGACAGACTTTATTGAGGAATCTAAGCCCCGGACTGTGTCGATACGCGAGCAGGTTGTGCACTTGGTCTACGTCGAAGACAATGCGAAAAGGGACGAAGGAAAAGAAAGGGAGCGGGAGAAAAGAATAAAAAGGAGGATGGACGAGGGGTAGAAATGTGCGAGGGACAATAGACATTTCTCAGGTTTGTTGGACACATGGCGTCCTTTCCGGCTTCGAACTCAACTCGAGTATTTCCCATGGACACACACACGTGCATTATGCACTGGCGAATGTTTTCCTTGGTCCGACGTGCACGCACGTCGGAAGCGTAACGCGGTGGAGGCAAAACAAAAAAAAGGAAACTTGTAGGAGCGACGTGACGAGATGCGAGTCGACAATTATAACAATTACCGATAACGTCCTGGTATTTGTCGGCTAATCGTTCGCCAGCAACCTCCGCTTCATCCTTTACGTGGAAAACTCCTATCTTACCCGAGTCTTTCTTCCACGTGGCGGGATTCAATCCCCGGGAGAGAGGAATAAGAAAAAACGAAGCGAGTGCCTTCCGAGAGGTACGCTCAGAAAAATACGATTTAAATTATAAAAATGATAAAATTGTAAAAATAATAAAATTATGAAATTATAAATATTATTAAATATAATTTTATTAATTTTTTTATATAATTCAGATTATAAACAATATAAAATATTCTGAATTGTTGAACATAAATAGAAATCTTTTATTTGGGTCTAATTGGAAAGGAGGCAAAGGTTGACCACGACTCAAGAGGAAACTCGAAAAGTAGTTTCGCTCCAGAGAAACTGTAAAGAGGGCCGTAGAAAAATATTTTCGTCTCCGGAAGCCAAAAAAAAAAAGCCATCGATGTCTCTCTCATTTTGTTGGACCGCGACGATGAAAAATGCACTTTTCGTTGGCGGATCTTCAAAGAGATCGAAAGCGGAATTTGGGCTGATAGAGACGTCGGAGGTGCGCGACGAAAGGTCCGAAAGGTCAATTGCCAAAAGGATCTTCGCTCGAAAACCAAAGATCGTGCAATAAAGTCTTCGCGCGTTATAGTGTGACGAGCACACCCGAGCAAAAAGCTCAAACGAACCGAAGAAAAAATATTGAGACACTTGAGTCGTCGGTCGGAGACAAAATATTTCCAAAACTTTGGACTGTGCCGAATTTTTTTTTCCGCATCAAAATCTCGAGGAATTGAGCATGGAAAATCCTCGGACCGGAGGAAAAAAATTAACTTTGTCCTACTGACTCGGTCCAGGAGAAAAAAAATATATTTCAAGGTCCGTGTGTGGCTTTTCTGTCACAAAAGCTTTGTCAGGCGTGAGAGACAAACTTTTAGGCTCCGCTTTGTCGGCTGACTTATGCCTTGCCATACGTCACGTGGCATTGTTCGTATCTCCAGGGAAAGAGAGTTGTCTCTCCGCACCGAGAAAGAGCTAAATGCACACGACCAACGAATGATCAAGACCCGAAGGTGAAGAAAAAAAAATTCGGAATAAAGACACTTTTTTCTTCTCGATGCATCCGCGCACTTATTAACGTCTCGCCTGTCTCAATATTCGTGGCGTCACCAAAATACCATGGAAACTTGACTCCCATACAATAAAGTAAAGAAAAAAGAAAAAAAAAAAAATGTCCGCGGGAGCGTGGGAAAAGATTTCCGGCCAAGTCACCGATTTTTCTGTCAAACAAATTTTTTATTTAATTTTTTCATTTTTTTATTTTTATTTATTGATTTTTCAAATTTTTTATTTCAAATAATATCACAAATTACGATGGAATCACGTTTCATGAGGAATTGGTACGAAGATTCTCCAAATTTTCACCATTTTCGATATAAAATTTGAATAAATTTTATTTTGTTACAATTTTTGTTTTTTTTTTTGGAGAAATTTCGTGCAAATGCTCCGAAGTCCATATCTGCCGGTGTGTCAAAGCAGCCATGGCTCCTCCCGGCGTTCCTGCGTAAATAAAATGGATTATAAATCAATTAGAGAAATTGAGATTTTTAATCGTTTTAATAAAAATTCGTAAAAATATGAGATTTGCCACTTGTTGGGGGAAATGCATTATGGGAAATGGGATAGAGTCGCAGGAGCAGGGAAAGGGAGCAACGACGAGACGAGCTCGTTGTTCTACAGAGTCTGGGGGAATATTTTTCCGAAGCTTTAAGCAGCTTTCCTGCCGGAGGTGATTTGTTTTTTATTTTTTATCTTTTTTTTTTTCGGACAAATGTTGTTCCTTTTATTTGAGACATTGAGCTATCGCCGGTTGGGATTCGTAAAAGCTTTGCTTCTTGGGAAAGATCGTGTAGTCTGCGTCAGCGACGATTCCGCGGGATTAAATCGGGGATTCCGGTGGCTCGCGGCGTTCTCTCTCGTCTCTCAGTGTGTTCTCGCGTATGGCAAGTTTCTCTTCCGCTTTGTGCGCAGTTGAAAAATTAAATGAATGCTCGTCGTCGTGGCGCTAAGATTGATCGGTTTCCCCGTACATTCTCATATATACTCTCCATCGCCCAAAATGTATTTGTGCCCGCTGCAGTCGCACGAGTGCCTTCAATAAGATGCCAATGGCCAAGTTTTCTTCTCGAGAATTATACGCGCCCCCGATATTCTTTACGAGACTTTTTTCGATCTGTCTAGCGAAAGCTCGACGGCCCGGAAGTTCAGGAATTAAATTCGCCAGATTTATAGACTTTTGTGTGTCGCGATGCGTTTTCTACGAAAATCACGTCGATTTATTAATTTTTCCTATTTAATTATTGAATTTAAAATCATGAATTATTTGAATATTTATTTTATTTTTATTATTTTTTAAATTTTTATTATATTTATCATTATATTATTATATAATTATTATATATACATATATATAATATAAATCATTATTATTATTTATAAATAAATTAAATTAATTATTTATTAATTTAAAAAATTAACAAATTCGAGAAAATTGAAGTCTCGCCATCGGGCAATGGCTCTTCGGAATGGATCAATCGAAAGAGTGAAGAAAAAGGAGTTTGATGAATCGAGCGTTAATTTAATTTGTCCCTCTGGTGAGGTTTGCCGGTTGGCGCGAGGCGCCGCTGCGCTTATCGCCACGTTTCATGAGATTTTACGGCTGAGAAATTTAAGACAGTTGTCGCCATTGACCACCCATAAGCTTGGAATCTTTCTCTTTCACACAGACACAGGATTTTTCTTTTTTATGGTGGTTTTCGAGCGATGGTGGTCGTGAGGAATAGTGGATTGAATTACGACAGCATTCATTCGGGTCTGCGTCCAGTCAAATGGTCGATCGATGTATCGACACACAGCTCAGCATTGTGGATCAATAATTAACGGGTTTATAAATCGGCGATCCAATCAGGGCCTCCCTGAGCGTCTTAATTATGGAAAATCCACATTTCCGACAATCGTTCGATTGACTTTCGAGGCGAGCAGCGTTTTCTAGTAGGAAATATTTTTTTTGTACAAATTTTTTCTTTTTTCTTTTGAAAATATCGAAATATATTAAATATTAAAATTCAATTTTTTCAATGTCGATATTTTGGCGAATACGGCCAACTCAATATTTTTTGATAATTTGAACAGTTTTGTCATTTCGATAATATTTTCCATTTTTAACGCAACTGTCAATTTAATTTACGATTGGAATGACAAAAATTCAGTTTTTCACAAGACTTTCCAGAATATTTTTCGCTGCAATGACTGAATTAAGTTTTTCCAAAAAATTCTAGATTTACCGAAATAAAAAACGTTTAGGCGAACGAATTCAACAAAATATCGATTCTTTCCAAAAAAAACTTTAATTCCAGTGGTCGAATCCATCAGAGACAAGAAATACAAATAAAACATAAGTTTCCCACACCTCCGGGGTTGTATTCGTTTGTGGGAGAGTCCCCCGCGCGCGTATATTCATTTTTATTAACCGACGTTTGTGCCGCAATAAAACGGTAGCGCAATCTTCATAGAATCTTTGAGTCGAAACACGCGGTTTATCCAGTGTGTAGAGTATCGAGAATAGAGCGACGCAGGAGAGAGAGAGTTCTCGCCGCCCCGCAGTGGCTCGTTTTTCTCGTCAACATGGCTCGTTTCCTCACTTGCTCGTCGTAGCATCGGCGAGGGTGCGTCGACGTACACCCTCGTCATGAAGCATCTCCTGGAGGAGGAGGAGGAGGAGGAGGAGGAGGAGGAGGAGGAGGAGGAAGAGGATACGAGGAGTTGATCTGGACGCGTCTCCGAGGCTCCCAACCAAAAGGGCGTAACGTCTACCCCAACCCAAAGATCCGACGATTTTCCTCGAGAAGAACACTCGCCCGAGGATCCCAAAGAGAAAGAGACGCGAAACCCGTGTATAGGTTGCTAGGATATAAAACCTGATGGCCGATAACAACCACTCGCTCGCCCCCTTAACTCCCAGGCTCACCAACACACTCACAAACACACATATCTACAATTTTATACAGAAAATACCCACCAGCTCGTATCCCCTCGTCCCAATCCACTCCCTTCTCTCGCTCCACTCACAAAAGCTGTGAGTGCTTCCCATTTTATTGGAACCATACACGGATATGGGATAGGGGTCTCCTCAATACATACAGTTACGAAAATACTTACGTAGAGCTTTGGATATATGTTCCGGAGAGCCGAGGATGATTGATGGGGAACGAAAGGACGCGCTGGCCCTCGGATCCAATCATTTGTTTCCTCCACCCACGCCCTTACGATTCTCAGACTCTCGAATCCACTCACGTCTTCGCTACTCTTTTTCTCACATACATACAGCCACCGGATTTACTCGCCAATACGAGCAAACGTATACATGTGTAGATCCGGGGGCGGATAAATAAGAAGCTCGAAATCTTGGCCGGGCTCATTGAGGAGAATATTCGGTGAAGAAGCAAAGAAACTCTTCCAGCCAACGGATCTCGAAGCTCCACTGATGGAACGACAATATGCCCGATCTTCGACGATTCTCGACTCTCACTCCGTCGCCTCTTCACTATCTTTCAATTTTCTCCGATTTTTCTCCCGGCAGAGCTTCTCCGTTGATCGTAGGAACTGACACTTTTGGCATTTCGCCGGACGTGCAGATCTGAAAAGATCGTGGCACGAGAGAGAGAGAGAGAGAGAGGAAATTCGATCGTGGGTAGAAATTTTCACGAGCACCGTAACTGATCGCGTCTCATTTGACTCGCTTCGTCTCTTCATCTCCGCAATAATATCCATCGATTTCAAAGAGGATATGAACGATCCTCTTGATCGATCGATCGATAGCGCAAATTATTGCCGTCGCGGAATACCGCTCACCAGATCCAACTAAATCCCTGGTAAACGAGACTCTACTACACGCTAAACATGTGCTCGATTTCCTCTACAGAAATATCTTGATTGCTCGGACTCCCCGTCGACCAACTATCTCCGTCTTTACATCTCTCGCATCTTTGCTCTCGCGTATAAACTCTTCGATGCTTCTTCACTGCATTTTATGGGATCGAATGAAACTTATCGAAATGGACGAGAAAAAAAATTTTGCATAGTTTTTTTTTCTAAAGTAGCCAAATTTTGCAAGAAACAAATTTTGTGTCGTTTTGTCAAATTTTAAAAGTTTCATCATTTTTATGAGATTTTAATTAACGAAATTCCGAATTTTGAGATGAAAAGAAATGTTAATTGGCAAAAAAATATCGCCCACGTCCTACTTTCCCCAAATTTCAAATTTTTTATAATTTTCATGGAATTTTATTCAACGAAATTACGAATTTTGAGATTCAAAAAAAATTGAGATTGGCCCAAATATGGTCCACGTCCCATTTTGTTCCCAACTCTCCCCCATCTATGCAGAGAAACCAAGCGCAATATTTATAAATAATGGATCTCGCAGTTATTCCGAATAGCTCGTTCCAATAACTTTCAGATCCTTTGTGCTCGCACCTTCGACATTAATATGAATGGTATTTTATGGCAATATTGTTACTAGCGTTTCTCTTATCTTTTGACGAGCATTTTCGATAATACAGTTTTCGATATCGAATGAATAGGAACGAAGTGCGAGATGAGAAAAATCTCGAGACCGAGAGAGAGAGAGAGCGGGGGGGGGGGGGGGGGGGGGTCTGGATATTTATGCGCAATAAAAGTCGAGGAGTACATCGAAGGGCAATGCTGTAGAGGCCAAAAATGACGACCGGACATCGCTTTTCAGGCTTGGCAATGAAGATTGAGTGAATTGACCAAAATCCGGATGCCCTGGACCGCCGTGTGCTCCATCGAGCTCGAGATATCGTTTCCAAAAGTATTTCTTCTGGTTTCATCGCTGCGTCTCACCCTCGGCACGAGAATAATCAACCACTTTTCCCTTTTCTTTTCTATTTCGATGGCATTTATGAGAGACGGAGCGACCGATTTACTTGTATACAATGGCCACGTGGTTACCAAAAGGGAGGCGCGATTTCACGGATACGCATGCATCACTCTTTTCACATGTACAGCCCAAAATAAAAGATTTAATTGGACCGAATTCATCGTCCGATCGTCAATGTTCCAAAAACCAAAATTTAACAAAGTTTTTAATTTTTTTTTTCGACCAAAAGATCGCGCTACGAAAAATCTAATGACGAGACTAAAAAAAACAGAAACGATTTTTTTTTTTCATTTTTTTTCGAGGCCGGAGGCAAAAAAAATTCGATTGGAGAAAAATGACATGAAAAATTGTTATCCTCACGGGGAGACTATGGAGCAGAGGAGAGCAGAGCACATTCGATCGGCCACGAACAAAAGAGGGATGCTGCGCGGGAATCCTGTGGGATTTTCCGTAGCAATCTCGATAAGAGAGCTCGAAAGAGGAAAAGCTTGAGAGAAAAGGTAACGGAGATGGAAACAGTTGGAGAAGAAAGAAGCGAGGGTAGAGTTGGTAGCGAGATCTTAGCCGGAGAGTGCGTTTGCTCAACTCGTACGTGAATATTTGCAGATCCACTTCAAAGAGCCACGGAAGAGATTGTGGTGGAAAATTGGTGTGGGAAGAGCCACTGAGAGTCGAATTGATAACAAACAAAAATTGGAGATCACACGAAAGAAAAAAAAAAGAAAAAATCCTTTTTGACTCGAGCAGCAAACATTTCAGCATCAGGTACAGAAAAGTCGTGTAGCTTGACCCAGAATTTCCCTTGTTTCTCCTTCTTTCCTTCAGGCTCCGAGTCTCCGGGAGCTCGAGATCGCGGAGTCGCGAAACCGCTCAGAATATACAAAGAGTTGTTGAAGGAACTGTGCTGCGAGGCTGAGAGAACTGGCGAAGGGAAAAGAGAGGAGAAAAAAAAGACGAGAGGGTGAAAGAAGGAGTTCGAGTGGTGAAGCGGCCAGAGCTGAAAGGTAGAGATTTAAATGCCCTCTCGCAAAAAGCATTTAGCTATTCCCCGTGGCAAACGACCATGGCGAAACTGCTCGCAACATATTTTAAACAGATTCCCTTTTCCGCTCTGGATGTATTTATGTGCCGTGCACGGGCGACTCGGGGTCGCGTGCGCTTTATCCAACCCTCGTCGCTCTAGAGAGCAAAAAAAAAAACAAAATAGAAAAAAAAAAATACGTACGAATCAACGAATACAAATCCATCCTCCGTATCGCGATAGACTGCGCGCGAGGATCGAGCGAGATATCCCGAAAAATACGGATGCAAATAAATGCTTTACGAATATTGCACTTTCCTTCGCAGTAAATAATGGAAAATACATATATATGTGTATGTCTATATAGTTTAGTACATAGGAGGTGAAAGATGAGGGAGAGGGGGCAAGGGGAATTCACGAACCGATACTTTATGTTCTCCTTCGAGTGCCATCGGTTATAGAACATCTTTGCGCTATAACGTTCGCAGCGACGCGGCGGGGGTTGTTTTTTTTTTTTCTTCTTTTTTCTTTTTCTTTCGGGGCTTAGAATTTAAAAGGTTTAGAGCGATTTCCCTCGAGAGAGTGCGTAGCACACGCCTCGATATCGACTACGGAGTCTCTGCCGGCGGAGGGGAACGCGGGAGGGAAAAGAAAATGCCTGGGAAGAGGAGGCTGCAGCTTTTTGCTCTCATTTCCTCTCGCCAATTCGTGAAGCTCGCCTGACTTATTGCCAACCTTTTGGCATATACGGTCGTGCGATTGCCATGTTATTACCATCAGCCAAGAAGAATCTACGGCTCGGTCTCGTATTATTGCACGCTCAAAACATCGTCGACGACAATTTTACCCAGTCGACATTTCCTTTCGCGTTTCGTAATACGACGCAATAAGAAACTTACCCAAGACGAGACTCGTCCGATGCATGCCTCGGCGAATGCACGACAACGAACTCGTGCCTGAAAAATGACACACGTAAAAAGTGAGCCAGACCAAAATTTAATATAACCGGCGAGGCTCTAAACTCAAATCGTTTCCGCACAGTCGAAAATCTCTTTCTGCTTCATTTTGTGTCGAAATTTAAAAAAATGAGAGTCCAAATGAGTATTTCTTGGGTTTTTCACAAATTTATCGTCCCCACCAGAATTTTGAGGCGTGAAATTTTTTTCTTTCCAGATTTTAATGTCAATTTGCTCAAAATGTCCCAAAACATCGAAAAATCATATTTTGAAAAAATTTCCGAATGTTGTTGGACTGTGAAATTCAAACGTCCATAAGTCGAGAACGGTTTGAGTTACAGGGCCCCCGTTTTGCACAGATGTTAATCCATACGAGCTCTTCATTCTCTGATAATTTTGTTGGAATCTCAAGAAAAATACGAATTGTGCAGAATTTTGAAATTTTCAAAAAAATCTTGTCGACGCTCTAGTATTCGCAAATTTTCAGATTTATGGCGCATTTTTTTTTTTATCCATAGAGTATCATAATAGAAAGGTTGGTGTTGAATTTGGGGAATATCGGTCGGACGGTTTGAATTTTATGATTTTTCGAATTTTTTGAAAATGTGAAATTTTTGAAAAATCGTCCAACCACATTAATTTATTTTCCTCGAGGCTGGAACAATTCCTGAGGACAATTATTTCCGCGCGGAGGATCGTTGCGTCGAAAAAATGCCATGCAGATATAACGCCTCAAGGTTTGGAACGAGATCCTTGAAAAATAATCCTTGCGAGTAAAGATTTTTATGATGGAGAGGAAGAAATGCGTTGGCGAGGGTCGAAATTTCCCACGAACAAAAGCTCGCAGGTCCTCTTATGTGCATAAGAAATGTTGAGGCGACGAAAGGCGAATCCTCGAGAGAATACAAGGATCTGTGAATGGCGAGGAGCAGGATAGTCGCTGAGACGGATCCTCGAGGTGGAATAGACACGCGAGAGCGAGGATAGCGCGAGAGATACGAAGGAAGAGCGTGAGAGCGTTTTTTCGATGAGTGGCGGGGGATGAAGAGGTTGCGAGTAGAAAAAGCGTCAGATCTTCGAGGGAAGGTGGAGAAGAGGCAGGTGGAGGAGAGGCAGGAGAATGTGAAAGAAGGAAAGAGGGAGAGAGATGGCGAATATTCATTCTAATGGAATTAATGTGGTCCTTATAACCCGCCCGGAGCGAGCGATTTGCTTTTCATCCTGAGGAATATGTGATCAGGGTATTAGTGGCGATGTATTATTAAGAGATGGAAACTTGGAGTTGTAGGTTTCGGAAGGGGTGGGAAAGAAGCGAAAAAACGTTTGGGCGTGCTGGAGAGATAAAGAGACAAGGAGAACGAGAGGAAAAGACAGAAAAAGAGCACGAAAAGGTAAAAAAAAAAGAAAAAAAAAAAAGAAAAGAAAAATGATAGTCCTCGAGAAGAGCAAAGAAGAAGTTCTTTCCGCTGATTTCAATGCCGGCCTGATTTAAAATTCATCAGCCTCTTTAAGGGCTTATTTTTCTGCTCCAGGGTATTTATTTTTTTTCCTGCTTTCTACGTCGACCTATACACAGCGCCAGTTCCTTCCTGCCACTAACTATTGCTGCTGTCTTTATCATCCGCACACCCTCTATTTGCAAGAGCACCGGAGCAGAGGGATCCCAGAGAAGCAAAGCGATGCTGTCACGAGCCAACACGACTACGACTTTGACGTAATCCTGTATTCGCGCAGCCCAAAGTACTTTCCTCCTTTTATTCCGCGCAGATAAGAAGACTCGACAGTACACAGTATTTTTTTTATTTGCTTCGAATATCCGAGCCAAATGTATGCCATGATTACCGCTGCCTCGTCCAACAATAACTGTTTAATTGGAATAAAATAAAAATTTGTCAAAATCCAATTTTTCAGATTTTAGAGAAAAAAAAATTGCAACGAAAATAATTTTTTATAAATAAAAAATTAATAATAATAAATAAATAAGTAAACTAATACATAAATAAATGAATAAATAAATAGTCAATATGCTATGATAAATAATAATAGAATAAATAAAAAATAATTAAAAATAATTAATATTAAAATAATGTCGCTCATTGGAGCGAAAACTGGCTGAGGAAGAAGATTCGGAATAAAATTATTCATTGAACGACCTCGGGGCACTGAAGCCATTAGGTTTGAATTTAAATAAAATAAAGGAAGCAGTCGAGGGAGAGAGAAAAAACGATGGCAATTTTTTCCGCTGGTTCTCCATTGGAGCGGAAAAAAAAACATGGAGAGAGACAAGAGAAAAGTTGAGTTTACAGATTGCATTAAGTGATATCTCTTAGAAATTACAATACGCTACATTTGACTTGGAATTTATAATATCCAATGGTGTTTGGGTATGCGGAGCGTCGATTGGCGATACAAGGGTGTTTTTTTTATATATATCACTCGACATTGGCACCCTGGGACCTATATTGTGTACCAGTCGAGACGCTAATGCATCCCCATTGCCTGCCTAACCCTCCCCGACACTCAGGCTCCCGCCCTTACACCAATAAGGGTGGCGGAACATTTTTTCATGTGCTAAACGTTGCTCCACCGCTTGTTCCACATTTTTTTCCAGGCTGAATTTTTTTTACTCAGTCAATATTAACCGGAGCTACTTTTTGTTCTGATTTAGAAAATTGAGAGAAAAAATCGGGAGCTATGGCAGAAAACGAGAAATTCGTGATAATGGGATCCGAATGAAGCCATTGAGTGGATTCCCGGCCGAAAATTGGATAACGGAGAATTTCTACTTGCACCCCTGGCACCCGTTAATTCGTCCTCGTTTCCAGAAGCCCATGTTTCAAGGGAGAATATAAATCAGCGTTAAAATGAACGCAAGTGGACAATTATCCAGGATGATGATAGAAACGAGATTTTCAGTCAAAGGCATTGTTTTTGGGGATGAAGCAGAAAGCCGTGTCGAACGACATGGATTTTCGATCCATTTGTCATTATCATCGCGTTGTTCAAGCCGAAATCCATTGAAATAGCCGTGCGAAAATTCGCAGGTATTGTTGAAGTGGTACCAGTCAAATAGGCACAGATTCAGAGCATCCAACACTTGGATTCATGGATCATACGCTGGTTCAACTTGCACAACTCCAAATTCATAATCATGTCCAGCGGCGTCCAATGAAACTGGATTCCCAACAATTTCCATTGTTAGCCACGTTATGGAAGCGCTGGATAATTATGACAGGTTGAAAGGGTTGACGATGGTCACGGATATAAGCTGTTACCATCAACCCTAACCACCGATCCTTCAATGCAAGGAATTGTCACCGACAAAATCAACTATGTTTGCATCTATGCTGTGGGTCCTTTAACCCTATCTACAAAATTGATGGGTATGAGGCAGTTATGTATATGAGGCAAAAGTTGAGGAATATCCATTTGCCACGTACCATTTCTATGGTCGAAGCTCGAGAGAGAGAGAGAGAGAGAGAGAGAGAGAGAGAGAGAGGAGAAAGGTATACGCAGGCACATTGAGCGAAGAAGGGATGGGATCAAGCAAAGTGAGTGAACACGAACGAGGGAGAGAGGCAGAAGCTATAGGAGTCAGAGTCGAATCGACGTTATTCGAAATATTAGCAGAACCCCCTAGAGCAGGCACAATGTATGCCCTATTACCATGATTAGCATACGCTGACAGGCGCATTGGGCAAACCCAACCCCTTTCGCCATATACCCCTTATACTCCTACCTCATAGTATACCACCAAGGATTATACATCTATGCAAACCTTGCTCCATACCACTCAATGCTTCAATGCCATACTCTCCCGCAATCCCTAGTCGTTCTAACCCACTAGCACGACTGGGTATCCATTTTTTACTTCCTAGTATGGTCCACATCCTGGCCATACACTTCAGGCACCAGCTGACTTATAGAGATTCAATTTTTCTGGTTGGAAGATTCGTTGAAGTTGAAAAGTTACTTTGGCATTTAAGTCAGACACTCGTTCATGGTGAATGGCAATATTTTCATCTTTCGTCAATGGCCAACCCGTATTTGCTGACGTGACAATGATCCAGATGAGAATGCAGATCCTGTAGAGAATTTGGAGACAGTCCATTAATGATTTAGAGATTTGACGTTGACTAATCGAAGCTGCAAACAGGATGCAGGAGAAACGTGATTATGGAGCTTGTCTCTAGAATACAGGGGGATGATTTCTTGCGTATGAGATTGGGGGGCGTCTAAATGTCATTCAGAAACGCTGGGTATGTATAGCGAGAAACATGAGATCCCAGAGTCCAGGCTTAACATATTGCGACAAGCTATCCTGAGCATTATGCCAACACGTGGAAGAGCACAGCCTGGGTGATGACGGTAGCCCAGTTCGCTAATATCCACACATCTCATTTGGGTCTGATGCATTCTCGTGGTAGTGTCTTTCGTTGACTTGATCATTCGTACAGATACTTCGAATATACCGGAGGTCTTGGAGTTGGTGAATGACGTCCAGGGGTCGTTTGATCGCCCGATGATTCGGTGGATATTCCCGAATTGGTATCCAATCAAAATTTGATGAAAAATGGAAATGGATGGACCGATAGATTTTGGCCTTCATTGAGCATGAGATCTTGTGACTCTTGTGACACTCTGTATACCATGTTTACAGTTAAATTGCGAGTACGGATGCGCTGATATCCAGGCAGATATGTGTGCGGAGGTTATACACCAGGGGAGAATTAGGGTGGCCACTCAAACCACCCCTTCGGTGGCCGTTATTATACTTCGGGATATATATGTTGCGGAGTGGTAGAATAATTATCACGTGCACTCGGCAACAATTCTCTCTGGTTGGCACAGCACGAAATAGGACCTTTTCGCACTGTCGCTTCGTGTGTTCCATCTCGTTTTCGTTGCTGAATGACCGCCGTTGTATTCTCTTCTTGCGATATATATGTGTCCTGCTATGTGTTCAGTCGTACCCTATGACGCGTAAAGATCTCGCTATTCGCTACGAGACCCAGTGTATACGCACTCTCGGACACTAACACCCTCGTTTGTCCGGAAATGTCACCCCATCCCTGTTCGATTACGTTGAGTAAGTTAGACCGGGGAGCAACAATGTTGATGGGGTTGGTGAGCGCTGCTTTTTTTTCTTCTTTGTCTTTCGAAAATGTTTGGCCTGTTCCAACGATGGGCTAGGGGTTCAGGAATTTGTCATACTTCAGACTCATCATTGGACATCACTTAGACTTCTGAATGGAAAAGAACTGCAATGGTGGAATCTGCTGATTAGAATCGAAATTCCTGATCAACGGAGTCAACTATGAACACCTCCCCAATCAAGCGGACTATGCAGAGGAGGAGAGTTGGCCTTCTGATTGATGCACATGGACTAATAGGAGAGAAGCTTTACTGTGCGTTTCGACACTGAAATTCAATGACGCAGGGAGTAGAAATGACCGAGATGGAATTGAGGAGAAGGCCTAGCGAGATGAGCTGCCGATGCAGCTTGAGGGGAGTCTGCTTTCCCAGACTGGCTGGATTTGCATTCAGGACGGATAAACCGAAGGATCCGGTCGAAATAGTCCACAAACGAGGAACAGCTCCACCCTCGAGCGGTCTAAGTGTAAGGATACTGAATTGGGGGTATAGAGGGAGAAACGTCGTTATGGGGTTGACGGACTCATTACGAGTGGTTTGCATATAGACGTGGCATGGCTGCGCTCCACAACTGACTAGAGAGCTTGACTGGGACAAACCGATAGGAGGTACCAACCGGCCAGACACTGACCGACTACCAGCCCAAGTAATATAGATTTGAGAGAGGCCGCTTGCAGACACAATACCGTCACTAATGCACCGCCGCCCTTGCATACAACACCCCAACTCGCCAAACTACCCATACAATATCGGCTCCGCTGCCCTCTCGCTCTGCCCATATCGTATCTTTTAGGCGGCTGCTGCTCCGAGTTGTCCGTTTGACAGAATTTGCTTATCTGGACTTGATGGTGACGCAGTGCTACTTAAAAACCATTGAGGTACTGTAATCTTTTATCAATAATGCAATCAGCAGAAAAATGGCATTCGATCATCATTGATGATGACTCCTGATGAGAGTCTGAAGGAACCAAACTATGTGAGTCCCTGACCGATGGTCCAACAACGCCATTCATTGGACCTAAAGTAGTAGGTGCTTGAACTCTTTTTTAAAATTTGATACCCAGGCACGTAAATTTACCTGTGTCGATGTTTAACGACTGGCAATCTTCACAATCGTTTTGCGGACGGAAAAAGTGGACTCGGTGCAACTAGCAAGCATAACTATGGAGTGAAAGTCAGAGGAAGGTTATGTCGACGATAACCGAGATACCGAGGCGACGTTTAGGTCAAACGTAGCGTTGCCCAGCCAGTGCCTAGTATCAGCATGGCCCATTGCCCGCGAATCCGGCCAATTTCCTCCGAGTCCTGATCTGATCGTCACTTTACGATGCTTCAATGTACACGCCACAGCGTCCCAATGTTCCCCTTCGAGAGTGGTGGCTCCGCGTTGGAATATGGAGGGCAGCTTTGGACATACCGCACGAATTTACCGTTTGGGTTAGTCCCAACAGTCACGTGTCATGGATATATACACAGATTTGGGTCCATGATGCGATACTGAAGCTGTGGACATATATGTCCGATCGGGATAGATATTCCTGCATATCTATAGAAGGACACAAGGGCTAGGGTCTCTGTAAACCGCCCATCAACGCCCTACGCACTGTCCACTGTTCGCTTCGTCCACCTGACCCCACCGACCACATGTACCCCATACCCGGTAGACCAGATAACGTAGTGGCTTTCCACAATTCCACATACTCCTCTGCTCTTCCTCTCCCTCCTTCCTCCCTCCTCCAAGAGAAGGGAAATCTTCTCATGCGGAATAATCCGCAGGATATCATTTGAGTAATCGTTTACATGGAGAGCTGGTTATCGCGGAGCTTCAAAATAGTCCCTTAACTCTTCGAATACACACTGGGTCATTTTGACCCCGACGATTTTCTGTCACCGATGCTTTGGCATTTAAGGGCAGCGAATGTTTTGGCACTTAATTTTAGTTTTCGTGGAAAAATTAATTCAATACGACGATTCGAAAAACATCTTGGGTCAAATTGACCCAACGTGCACTTATAAGAATCTTAAATTTTTATCTTATTAAATTTTGACACTGAGACGAATTTGACCTTCAGGGGAGATTCTCTATCTGGATTTTCCGATTACCTTCTTCAATAGTCTCCAAAGACTTCAAAACCCAAGACCCTCCCAGCTTGATCCTCTAAAAAATTAATTCCCAACGAGTACATGGAGAATAATTTCATTTTGGTTTTTGAATTGGCAAAAAGGTGTCGACTATGGTAAAAATCTGACAAGTCGTAACTTTTTTTCTCACGGCTCTCGGGGAACAAGTGCGGAAAAAGGATTGAATGTCTTGCGGAGACATTGGCGCGGTTGGCGCTTATGAAATACGTGTCTCGCCTGACTATTGTGTCGCGATCGCTACACACGTTTCTCTCGTTGATAGAAAATGTACAATATATCCTTTCGGATGATGAATATAGTTATATCGACAAGTTTATTTGAAAGGGATAGAGTGTGCTGCGACGTAACATTGCTATTCAAGCCGCGACTCTACGTCCATTGTCGCATTGTGCCTGCTAATACGCTAAAAGCCTATCTGTGTTTGAGATCTCTCAGCCAAATGGTGAATATGTCGTTGGCACTACGCGCTTCCTCGCGCAATTCTATTCCGCGGTAACAAGATTTTCATTTTCAACTGCCGTTTCCTTGGAATTCAACACACCACAGCAGGATATTTCTGTCTAATTAGACGATCTCGTATCATTAATTTGGGCAGATCGTGGCAAATCTTGAGTAGAAAGTTACTTGAAACACATCGAGGCGGACAAAAAATGTTTCTGAACGGGAATTAATCAGGGATTAGGCAAAAATTGACGGAATCTATTCCGGAAGCGTCAAAATGTGAAATTTTAACGAAAACTTGTAGAATTTTTGGTTCAAAAATAGAAAAAATTTCGGAATTTTTCGAAAATTTGTTTCGGAAAGTTTTGCACACTTAGCTGTCATTTAGCATGAAATTTGCAACGTTTTTTTTGTGTGCATGGAGAAAGCAAAGGGGAGTGGAGAATCGCGTGTCGAATGGGACCGCAAGCTGGTCGAAATATTTAGTCCTTAATAGAAATAACGACGCGAAGTTTCCGACGAGCCATTATTACGCTTGGGCGATAATAAAGAACGCACGTGATTCCGATATCTGAACAAAAAAATGTTGGACGTGTGTATGGACCAGCGACCAGGAGGTATCTATAGGCGAGCGGAGAAACACACCGGAGGGGAGACGCGTATGAAAAGATGCGGCTTCGTCATTATTGCGGGATCCACGTTTTTTCCACCTTTCATTTCTTTTTTTATTTCGCAAAACCTGGAAAAAGGGAGATTTGCAGCGAAGCCAGAGAACCGACACAAATGCAAAGAAAAAAATGATAAAAAAAAAGTCTCGAGCTCCCTGCAAAGCCCCACACCCCGAGTTCTTAGGGCGAAATTCACTCGCTATACTCACAGATGAACGAACCGCTGACGAGACCGCGCGCAAATTCTTTTAACGACGAGCAAAGCTCCGGAAAAAGCAAACTCCTAGGCTTCCTAATGTCTATACGCGCTTTCCTCTTCCTCGTAGAAAAAAATACACCCACCGATTACCGAATTTTCTTTGATACCAGCAGCAGTCTACTTTGTATGCCTCAATCCCTTTGCTCGCGATCCCCACCCTCAGCCACGGATAATTTATCCACCAGGATCCATCCCCGAGCAAGAAAAATATAATTGGAACGTTTGGATCTCCATCGTGAAACAGATGTTCGCTAAACGTGCAGAAAAAATTGTGTGCAGGGAGAGAAAACCTTTGCCATCACAAAATTCAGTCGCACTAATTATCCGTGACGTAAAAAAAAAAAGAAAGAAAAAAAAATTCCGGAAATTAGAGCGTCGAAATCTTATTTTTGTAGGACTTACGAACTTGTACACAATTTTTAACAAAATGTGCAGAAATTGACGGAATTGGACGATTTTTCAAAAATCTCAAATTTTTGTAAAATTCGATAAATCATAAAATTTAAACCGTTCGACCGACATTCTCCAAATTCAATACCAACCTTCCCATTATGATACTCTATTCATAAAAAAAAAA